>JAGKTI010000311.1:30481-47168 GCA_018397915.1 Birgus latro
AGTCTCGATGACACCTCTTTCCATTCAATCACACACTGCTGTACTTCCGGGCTCACTAACAAGGCCACACCTTCTCTTGCCCTTCCTCTATCAACACCTGACAATCTTCCATTCGCACTTCCAAACGTAGACTCACCTTTCCCTTTCATCTTTGTTTCACTCAGAGCTAACACATCCAACTTTCTTCTCACAAACATTCTCCCAATCTCCTCCCTTTTAGCCTCAACCACGCACATTCATAGACCCAACCTTCAGGGTACGGGGATAACTCGATCCCCCATCCCTTTCTCTGGCCTGTCTCTTTTTAGGAACTAAAAAACAGAGGAGGGGGTCCCTAGTCCTCTCACCCCGCCCCTTTTAGTCGCCTTTTACGACACGCAGGGAATACGGTGGCGGAATTCTTCCTAACACAATCTGGCCGCAGAGTAGTAGTACCACCCCATAGTGCGGCCAGATTATGTCCCCCCCGCCACAGGGGGGGGGGGCATAATTACAGGGATGATGGGCTATGACCTTCTGGTTACCTGATTAAATTTTTGGCCAAATTGGGCCAAGGCCCAGGCTGTATTCCCCAAAAATGTAAGAAAAAAAATAGTTTTTTTCGCCATAACTCCATACAGATTAGTGATATCGACATGATACAAAACCTACGGTGCATCTTTCCAATCTACATCCTATAACATGCCTCATTACATCAGAGGGGTCACCCCCCAGTCAGCGGTAGGGGGGTCAGAATCAGGTAAAGGTGCATCTTTCCAATCTGCATCCTATAACATGCCTCATTACATCAGGGGGGTCACCCCCCAGTTAGCGGTAGGGGAGTCAATGGCAGGTGGGTCGGGCCTAAAACTCCAACTGGGCATAAAATCGTCAATTTTCACCTGATTTACTCCGGATTTGATGTGTGACATCTTTGACTAGATATCCTGGTGTGTTTATACGTCACCACTAAAATGACTGCCGGACACGGGTTGGCTGGGCCTTGACACCGCTTCTTGTTCAATTATTTTTCATGCAAGGAAGAAGGATCCAGAGAGAAAGAGAGAGATGCCTGAACAGACTGCGTTTAAAAGACTGGAGGTGATAGACAGGGAAATACAGACAGAGGAAGACAGTTGCAGAGCTGATCTGTTGCATACATGAAGGACTGGGAGTATTGGTTAACTTGCCTACCTACCTACCTACCTACCTACTTACCTACCTACCTACCTACTTACACTGGAAGTCATAGGCAGAGGGAAATACACACAGAGGGAGGCAGTTCCGGAGTTGGTCTGTCGCGTACATGAAGGACTGGGAGTATCAGTTAACTCTCGCATTAGGGAGGTGGAGAGGTTGGAGGAGAGTGTGCTGTTGGGCGGGTGTTGCATGCCCGCCGTAATGGGGAAGGGTACGTGAAGGACTGGGAGTATCGGTTAACTCTTGTATAAGGGAGTTAGAGAGGAAAGGGGAGAATGTGTTGCTGGACGGGTGCTGCATGCTCGCTTATGATGTGCGTATAATGTGATTTGTCCAGAGATTTCGAAACTAATATGTTTTTCACAGTAAGAAGTAAGCAAGGAGAGATTTTGCACTTCTGATCATCCTGCAGAAAACTGTTATAGCTTCCCGCAGTGACATAGCACCACCCCTTACGGAATTATGGCGTCTGGCTGATGATAGGTAAATAGCTGGAAATTTCAAATAACTAAGATTTCTGTATGAAGCTAGAACAGGACAAAGAGGAAGATTTTCGACCCTCATTGTCTCTATCTATAGCCAGACGCCATAAGCCCATAAGGGGTGGCCGTTTGTCTTTAAGTTAGTTGTTTTACGGGGAGGGGCACTAACCCTCCCCCAACCCACTTGTTGACACGTAGGGAGCACGTATGGTTTGGTTATATGGTTACCACCCAGCGTTGTAAATGGTTTCCTGGCCTACAGGAAACATTCGGCTTGTCACTCAATGTAAAGCCACCTGAAAAGGAAAGAAGAGTAATAAAAAGTGACAGGAAAGATGGGAGAAATAGGAAGAGAGGAGGACAGACACAGAAAAAGAATGATAAAGGTGAAGGAAGAAGTAGGCAAGCACTACATCAAGTGAGTGGATGATGGTGAGAAATAGGAAGAGAGGAGGGCAGACAGGAAAAGAATGATAAAGATGAAGGAAGAAGCACTACATCAAGTGAGTGGAGGACGGAGAGAAATAGGAAGAGAGGAGGGCAGACAGAAAAAAGATTGATGAAGGTGAAGGAAGAAGTAAGCAGCACTACATCAAGTGAGTGGATGATAGTGTCTAGTTCCTCCCCCCCCCCAAAAAAAAAAAAGTTACGAGAATATCACCTCAGGGAAGAGCGACTGGTCATTATTGTCTATTGCCTTAATTTCAACAGTGAAAGAGAAACCTAGCCCTGGTCTCCTACGCTCCTGATGGAATAAAAAACTTAGAGATATACTGAGAATGGAATAATGTATCATGGAGGATATAGAGTATTTTGATACTAAAATTTCAATATCATCAAATCGAACATACGGGTCAATTTATACTTTTTTTGTGGCCGTGGATGATAACTAAATATTTTACATAAAGAGCTGTAAATTTTCGCTATTTGAACGATGTAGTAACCTTGGTGACCCGTATGTACACCAATAAACTGTATTCATAAATTCCCTAAGCTTAAAATTAATTGTGAATATTATTACTCCAACGCAATAATGATTGTCTTCGCTCAGATATCAAGCACTTTACAATCAAATTAGAGTGCATATTAGAAAAAACATATGAGAAACAAAATTATATGTATTCATCTGTAACTCGTATGGAGGCTTTTATTATCTATAAATGGGTTAGGATGCTTTATAAATACGGCCCAATGCCACAGCACGCCATACTTCCGCCCTCCTCTCGACTTCCGCTCCCCCATTCACAAACACTTTTATGATCAATACTCCGCTACAGTTAGAGGATTCTGTTTTCTCGGGGAAGAACAAAAAAAACACGGGAATGTCCTACGCTCTCCTTTTCTTGCCCTTCCTGCAAAATCAATTCACAGTTACGACGGGGAATTGATCGAAGTTTAAGTTCGTTTGTGAATCCCGGCCCTGTATCATGCGCCAGGAGGTAACAAAGAAAGTTTGTCATCTCATTTTGACCCCAAAACCGATGCGGAAACGAAACGCAATATTGTTTTTACACATTTAACTCAAGCGTCATGTCATGTTTAAATGGCCCAGGAAGCCACAACAACCATTATCTCGTATTTACTATTCGCTCCCTCGTGCTGAGTGATATGGCTCGAGGGCTAGCCATCAGCTGATGACTTTTACATTTTATCAATGGATGTATGACTTATCGCTCATATTTGCTTGGCTTTGATAGATAATTATGGAAAGTTATTCGTGCCAAGCGATATCTGTAGGTGACAGATAAATAAAACCCGTGTTTATGGAGTGGAAATGAAGAGTAGTAGTGAGGATGGTGAGTCTCAGCGCAGGTTCAGGGTTGCTAATATAGTAAATTATACGCTAGATCCTGGGTTAGTCATTTCCATTTAGCGTCAACTATTAACGTCAAGATATAAGAAATCCAGCTGTAATCTAGACCATTTTCAAAGTTTTGACAATATTGTATGGATCATGGCACTTTTTCTACCGATATTAATTTTTTTTGCACCTAGCGATGTTTGTGAGCAAGTTTAGCTGCTTTAAATTTGGGTAGTCTAGAGATTCTAACAGTTTTAACGATAGTTAAGTGCTTATAACTCTAATTTATACCAATATTCTGGATTTTTTCATATCGAGAGAGATTCTAGCTGTTTTTAAGAGCTAGTTTAGCGAATATACTTGGTGAATTTGGACTAAGGTATTTTAGTGATTTTCACTAAGCTTAGCGCTATTTTCGTCATTGGATCTAATTCAGAGTTGTTGTATGGATCTTTTGCTCTCTAGCTATATTTTAGAACAAGTTTATTTTATTTATATATTAATTTTGTCATTTAGGATTTGGCAACTCTGCGCAGGTTTGAATGGAGGATCTATGGAGGAGGACGCACGCTAGAGTTGATGCCTCTCAACTCCCCAGTTATGACAGCTTTCTGAGTGATCCGTGGCCGTTGACTCGCGATCGTACATGGTGAGCCACATCCCCATCGCCAGGAGTATCAGGATCCGGTCTGGGCCCCGAGGGAAGATGGTGAAAGGTGAGGAAATAAATGATGTTAGGCTTGTGTTGGTCGAGGTATTGCCTTTTCAACGGCACCTTTAGCATTTATTTACTCTTGTTTGCGCTTTTAAATCTCCTTGGTTATTGAATCCGCGTTGAGGTAATCGCTGCTTGGGTATTTAATCGCAGTTGATGGGTTTAGTATGTGGGTATGTAGTATGAGAAGTGTGAGGTGGTATAACGGTTCAGGGCACCCTCCCACGCCCTCCCCTCCCCTCATACTAACAGTCACACTAACCAGGAAATTATGCACACTGACTCATACTAAGGCCAGGGTAGGCAGGAAGAACAGGATCTGAACGTCATTTAATACTAACAGGACCCCATCAGCCTCTGTTACTCATACTATATCTCATACTCATCAGCATTCACACTAGGGCAGGAATTGTGCATACTGGCCCAGGTAGTGTGAGTCTAGAAGGGCTTTCTTTGGCTGTACTGTACCCTATATAATTGTAGTATCAATGTGGGTTTTAATTGTCATTTGATTAAAACATTCACACTACATACTTTAGTAATAAAATCCGTTTGTGCTTATCTGTGCTTTTGTACTATTGTGAAATTTGTATCTTCCTTTTGCCAGTGAGTACAGTGTAATTCATACTGTACAGTACTCTTTCAACAAGGTGTGCCTGGAAATGATTTAGTTATTTTATCAAGATTCCCATTAGAGAGAGAGAGAGAGACAGAGAGAGAGAGCTGTCTTTAGCCTAATGTACAATGTCCTTAACAGATTATTAGTTATACAGTCAGTCCAAAAAGTATCAGAACTTTAGGGTTGGTGACTGTGAAAATAAGCATGCTCTGCAGACACATAAATCAGTTAACATGGTTTCAGTAATTATAGTCACAGCATGTAAGTCTGAAGGCGTCATTGTTGTGCCCTGGCAACCTACTCGTCAGCAGTGTATCTAATTTCGTGTATAATACGATTTGCATGTGATTTGTGTTTAATGATGGGTGTATATTTGTGTATAATAATGATATGTGTATTATATATGACATCGGATGCAACATTGGTAGGTTGCCAGGGTGCGATAATGACACCTTTAGACTTGCGCAGTTATAGTATGTGAAGTTTTATGTGACTGAGGTGATTTGTTTCGTGGCCACCCCTTACAGGATTGAGGCATCTGGCGATAGATAGATAGGGCCCTAATAATTACCAAGGACAGTATTCAGACTTAACATCACAAGAGTCCCCATAGTCACAATGCTTCGGCCTTGTTTCATAATGATATGAGATGTAAAGGGACTGATAAATTTTTGGTTGACTATTCGAGCATCACTAGAAATTACTGTCGTCTCTCATGATTTTCAGAAACAGAGGGAAATATGAGCAAAGCCACATCACACTAATTCACCCTCAAACCCCACACTGCACAAGGGTAATAGTATGACCCTGGAGTTTCCGCGTCTGTGCTGTATTTACGCCAAGTTGGCCTAGATTTTTGTCCCTTTGTTACTTGCTTCACATAGCTCAGTGGCAGAAAAGCAATGCTACAGCTTTGCATTCTTCCCTTACCACTTTTTCATAACTATTTTCCATTTCACAAAGTCCTCAACGCCTGTAGTCTTGATGTAAATCCTCTGCACTAGGTAAACCTATATTTGTTACCTTAAGAATCAATATATAAAGGTAATGCAAAGAGGTATATCCATTACTGAGGACCTTTATCAATGCTGCAAGTGTTGAGGACATTGCTGATTGTGCCAGACTTTGTGGAATGGTGTATAGCAGCATATTCAAGCATTAATCTGTTGATACAGCTTAGCATTCAAGATGGGAAGATGGCAGTTTTAGCCCAAGTAGATTAAAAAGGGTATGGTTTTTTTGTTATTGTTTTGTATTTTGTAAGCAGTCTTTAGTCTGTGTAGAAAGTGTCCTGAACAGAGTGCAGTAAAGTTTTCATGTAACCTATTTTGACATGCCCAGAATACAAATGCTAATATTTTCCTATTTTGTAACCAGTCGAATACAGTAAATCTTGCGAATTTCTTGAAGAGTAATATTTTCCTGTAGTGTAACCAGCCAAGATTAATTTCCAATATACTAAAAAAAAAAAGTATATAAGTTTTTCCTGTTTTGTAACCAGTATGGAGTGTAACTTGAGAATATCCTGAGGAGTAAATGTTTTCCTGTTTTCTACCTAACCTATTTTCCTGTTCAGTAACTGACCATGATTATAACTTGTTTGTCATGAGCTTCTGTTATGTGTGTGTGTGTGTGTGTGTGTGTGTGTGTGTGTGTGAAGCTTGGACCCAAAAAGGACACAAGTCAAGAGTGAGAGCAGTGAAAATGAGCTATAGAGAAGCATGTTGAAAGAGAGAGAGACAGACAGACAAAGAAAAGTGGTGTTGATGTGAATGTGAATGAAAATATTAAGTGAAATAATGATGATGATAAGTGAAATACTTGTGAGACAGTTTTGCCACGTGGAGAGGATGGCGATTGAGAGACTAGCTAAAAGTGTGTATGTGGGTGAGGTGGAGGGGGAGGCCAGGGATGAGATAAGGGATGGAGTGCATAAATATAGGGGAGCTAAATGACAGAGGACATAGTGACATGGAGGTGCAGTACATTGTTTGTGGCCACCCCTCATGGGATTAAAGCAGTAGATAGATGGATAAAAGAAATCAGTGTCTCCTGTTTTATTGGCCCCTTCACTTGGATGATGTTATTTTATTTATGCAAGTTAGAAGAAATACATTAAGGTGGTTTGGCCTTGAGAGGATGGAGAGTGAGAGACTAACTATGAGAGTGTATGTGAGTGAGTTGGAGGGAGGGGAGAGGAAGGGGGGAAACTGAGGATGAGGTGGAGGGATGGAGTAGAGAGGTAGCTACACATAGCTGTATGAGAGGGGAGGGATGTAAGTTGGGGGGAGGGCAGTGAAATGGCAGGGGACAGAGGTGATTTGTTTGTAGCCACCCCTTACAGGATTAAGGCATCTGACTGTCCATAGGCAGATAGATATTGTCTATACATTACAAATTGTCATCACAAATGCTTGGTTATAAACACTACAAAAGATGAAAAATATTGGAATGTAGACGCATCTGAGAAAATCATACATTGTGCTGTAATAAGGTGCTACAGTACCAAGAATAATAGTAAAATAGATGTAAATTTCTTATATTAATTTGTAATATTTTCTTATCCCCCAACCACCACCACCAAATTGGTTTGATGTTTATTGATTGTGTTAAGACGGATGATTTCAACACCTTCCGTGGCATGAAATAAGGGAAATTGGTGGTTTTGGGAAATCAGCTGATCAGATTTGTTGCTTGGTACTGTACTTTTTTTTTTTTTTCCCCTCAATGTCTGCCTCATTTTATTTTTCATTTGTTATTTTTTTCATTTAATTTTATTTTCCATTCATCATCATTTGATATTTATTTGGTATTTTCTTGCAGTACGGATATATATTCATGTTTCAGTGTTTTTAAATCCATCTGTGTCCAATAAAAATATATACTGGTATTTGTATAATTGAGAACAGGAGTGTATTGTATGTGTGAATGAGGTGGAGAGGGATAGAGGGAGGGGGAGACTAAGGATGAGATCAAAGGATGGAGTGGAGAGTTGGATGAGAGAGGGGGATGTGAGCTGGGGAGAGGGCTACGCAGAGGCAGTTTGTTTGTGGCCACTCCTTACGGGATTCAATCATTTGGCTATGGATAAATACTGCAGATAGCTAGAGAATGATATGTGATGAAGGGGGATATTCTGTGGTGGAGAGGGTAGTGTGGAGAGGACTTGTGTGTCACCCCTCCTCAGGGATTAAGGGATCTAACTGTGGGTAGAAGATCTCTGCTCTAGGTGTGTCGTGACTCAGTGTCTTTATCCGCTTGTTTCAGATTTCATTGTTATCCTTTGCTTTCTGTTCAAGTGAAAACGGCTAGTATTATCAAGGTTGAGGAAGCCTACTAACACCTGTTATTTAGTTGCATGCATTACCTTACTGTTCTCTTGTATCATATTTACTCCTTTTGTATTATGAACATAGATTGCATAAGATCAAAGCAGCTATTACAATGGCACATGCAGAAATAAACCAGTAAGGGAAAGGTGTTAGGGAACTTCCTTTTCCAACAAGAACATGACCTGGTGTTGTTATTGTCTCATCTCTTTATCAGCATTTTACTGATGTCATTGTTTTTCTTTTTTTTGATAATTGTTTTTTTATTTTCTTTTTACCCTGATCAATATTGTATCTACTTTCTTCTGATTTCAGTGTTTTCCTTCTTTGACTTTCCTGTAATTATCATCATAGTTATCAGGGGTCTGTTATTGCTTGCTCTTATACTTAATTCATTTGTTATCTATATCTGCTCCCTTAACACTGTTGGCTATTTTCTTTGTCTGTCTGTCTGGCTTATAGTCCTTATCAGCTTTTTTCCACTCACTTGTCCTATACTGATCTTGTCATTCCTTTTAGTTTTTGTTTATAAAGACCCCAACATAACTGATCTTTTCACTCCTTTTTGTTTTTGTTTTGGTTTATAAAGGCTCCAACATAACTGATCTTTTCACTCCTTTTCATTTTCATTTATGAAGGCTCCAGCATACTTGCATGAGTTGGCTTTGGTCACCTTATGGCGGCTTTCCATGCTGCTTTATCTCTCCCTCATTAAACTTTGTAGTACAGTGACATTTTTATTAAGTGCCGTACTCTTACCACCACTGTACAGTACTTCACAGCTAAGAAGAAAATAGACATGCTGAAGGAATTGATGGAAATTTGCTTTTAATCCCTTCACTTTGAGACAGCCTTCCAAAACTTAATGAATGGCTTGGTGGCAGCAGGAATAAAGTCCAGAAAGGCTTGCAGAGATAATGAGATGAAGGATGGAGTGCAGAGATACAGGGAGGGGGTGAGGGAGTTGGAGGGAAAGGAGTCAAACTGCAGAGGACATAGCCTAGTGATGTAATTTGTTTGTGGCCACCCCTCAAGGGATTAAAGCATGTGGTAATAGATGTGTGAGGATAGTCAGGGTTTGAATCCCGTAGAGGTTGTTATTTGTGTTCTTCCATTAAGGGTCTAGGCTGGTCATCTGCCCATAAGTTTGCTGGACTTTGGTGGCCCAGTCCTGGGTGTATAAAACTTAAGGGATATGGTACTTTTTGAATGCCCACATGTGCACATGTTTGTGTGAGAGAGAGAGAGGAGGCATGGTCTTGATAGCCTGTTACCTGGAGTGCATCAGTAGTCCATGCCACAAATCACACTTCTTCACTGCCAAAACCAGCTACCCATCTTGAGTACATCTTAGGGCTACATCATTCAGGTCTGGTACAGTACAGTATTACAGTATTAGTAGGGATGTTTTTATGTGGGGTGTGAGGGAACATCAGTAATGTCTATTTTAGCAAAGTTCAGATTGTCCAGACTATACCCTGCTTAGCTTGGTGTTGAACTTAAGTCCTTTTGAACAGCACACCACTCTAACCTCTTGGCCACCACCTCCCCCTTACCCATACTATACTGTAGTGTACCTTATTGAAAAAAAAAAACTCCAACCACTTTTTGCAAACATACCTAAGATCCACACCTTTATATTTCAGGCAAGAGGCGTACAAACCGTAGCAGCAAAGATGAAAACTCGGTGGTGAGTCACAGGGATGGTCCAAAGGGGCCCAAGGACTCCCGGCTGGAGACCAAGGTTGTGAATGGGGCGGTGGCACACAGGAAGGCGGGATGCACAACTCGGGAGAACAAGATGACAAACTATTTTTCTCCATCAAGGTACACTCATCCCATATTTTATATTTATAATGTTTAGCACTGGTATTGGTAGTAGTGGTGGTGGTAGTAATAGTAGTAGTTGTAACCCCAGACTTGTGGATGTAAACCTAGTGGAGAGCAGGATGTGTGAAGGTAAAATGCAACTTTTGACACTCAGGGTGTATTGTGCTCTGTCTCAGATAAATAACATACTGTACATGTAGTTTTAAGTTTGGTGAAGTAAAATATTGAGTTGTATAGACTATAAGAAGGTTTATGGGTCTTCAGCAAAGAGGGAGGCAGGATACACAACTTGGGAGAACAAGATTTCTACCATTTTCTCCATTGCAGCATTATTTTAGTGTGTTCTTTGGATGTGGAAGGTAGCTCACTTAACAGTATATTGCTTTTGTTAAAACTTATTAGGGCAGTCTGTGTTGAGGATTGTTCCATTGTAATCTGATGCATGATATGATTTCTTTTTGATCATGTAATGCCACCCTGGGAACATGCCGTTGTTCTTACCCTAAATATATAGACTATTGTAGCCTACCCACAGGCCTGTTAACTTTTTGCTATCACATCTGAAAATGAACCTGGTGTACTACAGACACAAGTTGTCATTCACCTACAAGTCTGCAATCCTCTTTTTAGGGGATAGGGAGGAGAGGTGAGGGACTTGCTTAGAACCAAGCATTGGAACTGCCTGGTACACAAAGGTGTCCCTCTCCAGCACCTGGTACACCTTTAAAGTGATAATATGGGATTGGCTTATTTGTGGTACTGATACATGTTTTACCTTGACAGGTCTCCTCCAGTAGGCGATGATGCAGAGGTGGAGGACAGCAGTATTACCAGTATTGATGGCAGCTGCAAGATGGAGCCGGAGCTGACCAATGCCCAGCTGTCTCGCACCCTGCCCACCTCTGCACCAACCACCCCAACCAAGCACATGAATGGCCACCTAGGAGGCTCCCCTACCAAGGCTCCAGACCAGCTAGGAGGGTCCCCTGCTAAGGATGGTGTGCCAACACCCCCCAAGCGCACAGTGTGTACTCGCAGCCAGGCACTGAAAGAGTTACAGCTTCAGTGCTCACCCTCATCCCACCCTGGGGCCACCAACAACGGCCTGGCATTGGCTTGTCCAGTGCATTCCCCGACCCCTTCGTCTAATGCCGAGTTTACCGGCTCCCTCTCGGCTCCCAACACACCCACGTCCTCATCCACATCTACCGGTGTGGAGGATGGCTCTGGCCCACACACGGGACCCCCCACGCCACACAAGATTCAGGTATTATATCCACAAACTTTCTTGGCTTAACCATCCCCCTTAGGTACAGTTAAAGACAGAAGATTATTACCATTCCACTTTTTAGGCACATGTCACTTACCTCTTTGATGCACCTAATCAGAGAGAGTCATATAGAGGCAAAGAAACATACAAATGAGTGTTGACCAACAGAGGGAAGTGAGGAATACAAGTGCTGTATTAGTAGGAGAAATTTTCTCTCTCTCTGTACAATGGTATGAATGTGTTTATGTAAATATGTAGGATTTATTGAATCATTAATTGATATATTTATTCATTTATAGTACAGTAAACTCTCAATTATCTGGCATAAATCATCCAAGCCCTTCGCCAGATATTGCAAAATGCCTAATATTGCATCCGGCTCAGTATTCAGCACTGAGCTGGTTATTGTATTATTATCCATCTCAGCTTTCTATTCTAAAAACTTTCCCATGGGTAAATGATGAGTCAGTAATACAGCGCCAGTTGGTTACCATTTACAAGCCAGTTGATGCACCTTGACGCTGGATATTGCACAGAACTGCCAGTTACATCCTGTTATGGTGTTTAGCATCAATAGAGCCGAACCAGCAGCACTGGATATTGTGACAACGGATAATTGAGAGTTTACTGTATTTCTTGCCACTGGCAGATGGCTATATGGTTTAAGAAATGAGTGTAGTGTAGAGAGCGGAGTGAAGTGCTTGTTGGAGATGTGTAAGAAAGCATGGATGAGTGAAACTGTGCCAGTAGAATGGAAAAAGGCTGTGATTGTACCCCTGTACAAAAATAAAGGTGAGGGAAGTGAGTGCAACATTTGTGTGTGTGTGGGTGTGTCTGACTCTGGGCAAAGGCCTCAGGGCCTATCTCAAGGCCCATCAGTCCTCCTACACACTTCCACATGTCACTGCTTTGGCGCTAACACCCACCGTCCACATTCAGTTCATGCTAGGGCTGCCTCATACCAGGACTGGTGTACCGGTATTAGCGGGGGTATTTTTTATGACATGTCAGCGGGTCTTCTGGTAGATCAGTAAAGTCTGCTTTTATGAAATTTGAATCCTTAAACTGTTCCATTCCGCAGCCGGGATTCGATCCTGGGTCCATGAGGACTGCAGGCTGCCCCTCTACTGATTCAGCCACCGCCACCCCCCAAATCTATTGAGTATTGTAGGGAAGGTATATGGAAGTATTATTATAGAGAAATTAAAAGAGATATCAGATGGCCTAGTGAGTGATGAACAGGGTAGCTTTCGGGGTGGCAGAGGATGTTTGAATCAAATATTTGCGGTGAGACAGATTGTGGAGAAGGTTTGTGAGAAGGACTATAATGGCATTTATGGATCTGGAAAAAGCATGTGACAAAGTAGACAGAGAAGGATTATGGAGGGTTTTGCACATGTACGGTGTAGATGGTAAGCTGCTAGGTGCCGTCAAGAGTTTTTATGAAGGTAGTGAGGCATGTGTAAGGGCAAATGGGCATCAAAGTTAATGGTTCACGATCAGTGTGGGCATGCGACGAAGTTGTGTGATGTCCCCTTGGTTGTTCAATACTGTATATGTATGGATGAGATAATGAGAGAAGTAAAAACATGAGTAATGGAGAGAAGGATGGCATTGGTAATGATTAGTGATGAATGGAATATCTCATTTGATGTATGCTGATGATGTAGTACTACAGTACTTGCAGTACCAGACAAGAGCTTGGTAGACTAATGCAGAGTTTTGCTGGTGTCTGTGAGCATTGTGCCTTGAGAGTAAATGCGGAAAAGAGTAAAGTGATGGTTAATGAGAGAGAAGGTGACTCCCAGTGTGATGTCACAGTGAATGGAGAAAGACTGGAATTGATGAGAGAGTTCAAATACCTGGGTACAGTGATAGAAAAGTGGAAAACATCCAAAAGAAGTGGAAAGTAGAGTGACCAAAGGAAGGAAAGTAGCTGGTGCTGTGAAGGCCTTGATAAGAAATAGAGGCTTGAGTGTTGCAGCTGTGCGAGGCTTACGTGAAGGAGTGTTAGTGCCACCTTTAACATATGGATGTGAGACTATGGTGTGGCATGAAAATGAAAAGTCAAGAGTGAGAGCAGTGGAGGTGGGACTACTGAGGAATGTATTTGGACTATAGAGAGTGGATAGGATATGAAATGTGATTCATGAAAGGTATGGAGTGAGGAAGTCGGTGTACACCAGGATCAGAGAGAGTGTACTGAGGTGGTATGGGCATTTGGAGAGAATGAATGACAATAGAGTGATGAGAAAGGTATTTCTGAGCGAGTTTGGAGGAGGGAGGAGGTGAGGTAGGTCAAGGAGAAGGTGGAGGGATATGGTGGATGTGTGTGTGAGGAAGAGAGGTTTGGAAGTTGGTGAGGATAAGGGACTGACAAGAGATCGAGCTGGCTGGGTGAATTTTGTACAGAGAAGTCCATTACCTAGGATTTGGCACCTCTTTTTAATGTGACATCATTCGGATTGTCTCTCCTGAATGAGTATGTTGAAGCTACAGTACCTGCGAAACCTTGTGGCCTATCAGATGGAACCAGGATTCCGTGGGCTTGAATGATGAGTGAATGGAAGCTTGGCCTATTGAATTGGGCAAACTTTGGCTGTCTGGATGCTGCTACTCCTCACCCTGCCCTAGGGTGGGAAAGAAGGTCCAGATGATGATGATCTGGTGCTGAAGGGGTAAAGTCTCCATTATCCATTTATGTTTGATGCGTCATAGTAAAACCTTGCTAAAGGTTGTCCCCTCTCCTCCCTTTTTTCCAGTTCACAGTAAAGGATTAAACAGTATTAAATTTCCATCGGTACATAAAAACATGATTGTCCAGTTTCCTCCAAGTTCCAATGCCAGCTGTGTGGAAGAAGTTATGCTTGTATTTAGAACATATCCTTGACTTGTATTGAGCTCTGCCTGTATTCAGAATTCACACTTATTACCACCAGATTGTTTTATTCAGGTTTGGGAACATCTTTCACAGTTTCATATCCCCCTCCCCCCAGGAGCATTGTTACATCTAAAGGTGTTAGCTTTCATTAATCCTTACACTGTATGGGGACCCTTGTGAGCTGGACAAGTATGGTTGGTGATATCAGTAATAAAATAGACATTACAGAAGTGATGGCCATGTATACCTCAGAGGATGATATGGGATTGGCTGGTATGATTGTAAACTTGTCGTAGGAGTAGTTGCAGCTGCTTATCTAAATGTGAACCTGGTGGACTCCAGGCTAAAGATGCCCTTCTCCTGCGCTCCACCTTGCTCTATTCTCGGGGCTGTAAAGGGAGGCAAGGGATGTTTCTGTAACCTGGCAGCCAAGCTATCTGGTTTTATCAGGGCTACCACATAAGGCATCCCTCTCCAGTACATGTAAAAATGATCTTAAGTCCATCTGTTATGGATTTGTATGAATTGAGGTTGTCTGTAATCCAGGTGTGTGTGTGTGTGTGTGTGTGTGTGTTTTAACGTCAGGACCAATTTGCCTAGCCCCGGGTTCCTATGCCCCTCTGTGGGGTGACATAAGATTAGATGATGGATTTTTTTTTTTTCTTCATTATCTGGATGGGGCAAAAATGACAGCCATGTACCCTGCAGGCTCTGAATGAGGAGAGATTACGTCTGGACTCTCCCCTATCACCCTCCACAGCCCTCTCCAAACTCAAGCTTTCACTCATACCAAAGAAACTCACATTCAGTACCAAGACCACCAAAGCAAGGAGAAAGTAAGTACCAGTCACAGTGTAGCTCATATAGTGTGTTTGTTTTAACCTGACAAAGATCCCTAACCCCTTTCAGCTCAGTTGATGGTCAGGTGTAGTCAGATTGAAGTATTGATTTGACAAGTAACCATGGAGACTCATTTCTGCCTCATAAGTAAGGGTCATTTAATTTCATGCAACCACAACTTCGTTTTTCAAGTAATGTTTAACCCCTTAACTGCGGGGTTGACGGAGGCGGTTCCTGCTCGTACCGTGGGGGTAATTCGCACTCCAACTCCCTTTTTTAAAATATTTGCCAAAAATCAGTTTTTTGTCCTAGAGTATTATAATTACATATGCATATGGCACATACCTTCAGCTTTCTCATGGGATGTTTTTTTTAGCACTCATCAACTACCATGTGACTTGTGGAGACTTCTGAAGTTGGATTACAAAGTCTCCAATTAACACTTCCCGAAAGCCCGTAATATGAATACCAATGCCTGATATTATCACTGGAAACACTAATAAATTATTTCCCAGGAGGTTTGATCCATTGCCACCGACCGTCACGAGAATGACGACCCGTGGTTAAGTGGTTAATGACCAAGTTCCCATTGGTGAAAATAATGCCTTAGTTGGATTATTAGAAGAATATTTTGTATATGTAGGGCATCTCTTTGATTTTTCTGTTTTTATACAAGGACTAAGTGGATGTAGACAAGGTGATGAGTTTGAAGGTGGGAGAAGGTGTGATAGTCCAGGAAGAAGGTGGTTGAATATTGGAGATGAATGTGTGAGAAGCAGGGTTTGGAAGTTGATGAGGCTGATTGAATTGGGTGGATGTGTTATGTATGGAGGAGCATTTGACAAGGGTTTGGTATCCCTATTTTAACTTGATAGAATGATTATCTGGCTGGTACGTGTGAAGTGCATCTAGCCTGTAGAGAAAATTGCCAGAGGAAAAAAGTAGCAGATGGTTAGAATTTTGAGCTGGAGCCAGGATTCTGAGGGCCTGAATGGTGTGTGGATGATTGTGTGACATGTTTCACTGGGTATGCTGCTGATAGTTCACCCACTTCTGCACTTTCTCTTTCCTTGTTTCTGGATCGTACCTCAACCTCCATTGCAGATGGTAATGAAGGGCTGGGTGGTGATGGTGGTTCATTTGTATCATTGATAAAGGCTCAGACATGCATGCATCCGCCTTGGTCACCTAATGGTGGCTTTCCACTCTGCCTTGTCTCTGGCAGCTTTGTTATTCAGTCCCTCATCCCTGATATTACACTGTATAGACTCTGTTCCAGGTCATTTGTGGTGTGCCTCTTGCAACCCAACCCCTGACGTTCACACTTCTCACCCTACGTTCCCAATTATCATCCTCCATCCTCTCCTCATGCCCAAACTATATCACTCTCTCCCTCTTCATCATGACAGCAATACTCTCCAGTCCCATCCCTCCTTTCAACTCCTTAGTCATAGTCCTAGCCCCCCAAGGTCTTGCATTGAAGGATGCAGTACACATCCATCTAATCATAGTCATTTTTTTATATTTAAGCCTATGCATATCCTTTTCCTTTACTGCCCAGGTCTAACTACAATACAATGCTGTAAAGTGATTCATGTGTTAGATGGATGTGTGTGAGTAATTCAATATGTTGGTGTCTTTTCGGATAACATTCCTGGCTTTTCCATGTCTTAAAATTGGTGGATATCTACATTAGTACACTGTTCAATATGTCTTTTCACACATTTCCTGTCTTTCCCTT
>JAGKTI010000311.1:51538-84556 GCA_018397915.1 Birgus latro
TGTGGCAAACTGCACATGGCCACTCTCCCTCTCCTCTGATTGTACCGCCACCAACCCTAGATATCATCACTTTTGTTTTATCTGCATTTACCCTTAAGCCCTTGTGCCCCATACCATCTCTCCACTTCTTAAATCTTTCCTCAGCCTCCCCTTCATTCTCAGCAATCAACACCAAATCATCAGCATACAACATCTCCCATGGGAGTCCATCTCTGAAGTCACGTGAGAGGGCTTCAAGCACCATGATAAACAACAAGGGACTCAAAACTGACCCCTGATGCACACCAACATTCACGGGAAACTCATCACTCAAAGCTCCATTCACCCTTACCTGAGTGTGAGCACCCACGTACATGGCCATAACCACCCTAACCAGCCACTCTTCCAACCCTAGCTTTCTCATTGCCCACTTCACCACCTCTCTAGGGACTCTGTCAAAGGGCTTTTCCAAATCAACAAAAACAAAATACAATTCCCTTTTCTTTCCAATATATTTTTCCTGAAGCTGTCGAACAGTGAATATGGCATCAGTGGTCCCCCTTCCTGGCATAAACCCAAACTGCATCTCATCGATATTCACTCTTTCTCTAATCATACCTTCTAGAACTCTCTCCATTACTTTCATTATCTGATCTAAGAGCTTTATACCTCTGTAATTTCCCCTTTCCAGGGCATCACCCTTCCCTTTGTACACATTTACAATCACACTCTTCAGCCAATCATCTGGGACAACACACTCATATATAATCATATTTATCAGGTCAGTGACTAACCTCACTCCAGTATCTCCTGAGGCCTTCAACATTTCGGCAGTCAACCCAGACACACTTGCCGCCTTCCCCACCTGCATCCTGCCTATTGCCTGACTCACAGTAGCAGCGTCAATCAAAGGCCAAGGGCCAAACACTGGATCAGCTGGCTCCAAACCTTCTCTATTCCAATCAAACTCCTCATTCAACAACCGGCTATAATGCTCCCTCCATGCATCTTTAATATCCTCACTGTTCACCACTACCCTTCCATCATCATTCTTCACACACTGCTCGCCTACAATGTCCCGATTATTCCCCTTCACCTGATTTGCCACCCTAAAAATCATATTTTTCCTTTTTCCATGATTTAGATTATCAAGTAAAAGTCTCTGTGACTCAGACTTTGCCCTGTATACCTCTCTTCTAGCCCTGCGCTTGGCAGCCAAGTACTCCTCCCTGTTACCACCATTCTTTCATTCCCGGAAAAGCCTTCTTTTCTCCTTAACTGCAGCTTCTACACCCTCATCCCACCACTAAGTTACTTTACGTCTTGGTGGGCCTCTTGTCCAACCGCATATTGCATCGGTAACTCTCAAGAGGTTGTTCTTAAGGGCTCTATACTGTTCATTAACGCCTCTATCTACGGCTTCCTGTTCAGCCACCGCTCTCCTCATCAACACAAAAAATTGCCCCCCAGCATCACGTATATTTCACCAAGAATTACTTCTGGCAAAGTCATTAGAAAAAAAAAATGTGAAACTGAAGTCAACAATAGTAAAGGAAAAATATATACTAAAATCATCGGCATTGAGTGATTATGTACAACTTTGCTGGTAAATGCTAGTGCAGTAATCCTGAATAATAAACAAGTCAGCCAGGGAGTATGATTTGTGTGAGTACTGTATAATTCACAGGAATTGAACTTAGATAATTGTCTTACCTAATGCCTTATGTCAACACGTAGAGTCTTCACATGCAGTAAGAACCAAATTTTGTAGACCTGTGTCCATCAGTTCGTCAGTTCATAACAAAGATCGGTCGCAAAGCCCTTTTCATACTCGTTGCACTAAACACGAAAACATGAATTTTACTGCTCCATCAGCGTTAACATTTTTAGTTTTTTGTCACTTTCCAACCAAGAAACCATCCACATTTTAAACACACCTGACTCATTTGATTTGATTGTCTGAATTTTACTCTAGTTTGCCTTAAGCTCCCACACCACATGCCACTTCATCCAGCAATTTTACTTTTTCCTTGGGAGTAAATGCGTTTCTTGTGTTCCTAACACTACCAAGGTGTTTAGGCATAACTGAAATTAGCTTGGAACCACATGCTTTGAGTTCTGACATGAAATGAGGAGTGAGGAAATAAATAAATAAATGCTTCAAAACAACAGTCAATGCAACAAACTGTGATGGGCATCAGCAGGTATGGGACATGGGTTATGTGGGTCAGCTCAGGTCAGCGACTGACAAAAGCACAAAGCATGAGTTGTAAACAGACGCAACCATCTGGAAATCCAATACCAAAACTCGCTCATTCTCACTCAGTTTCTCCGGTGCATTTGAGTGATACTGAGACGTTGACGCGGGGAATGGTTGCTGATACGAGGACCATGAGAGGACGATATCATTTTATTGAATAATTAAGGGAGAAATTAAATGCTTGTGTCATTGTAAGATTGTTGCATCCCTTTGTCTTAAATCATGGCTCTACTGTATTACTGTACTGGGAGGGTCAATTTGTTTTGCAGTATCGATGCCACAGAAGAGTCTGGGTACCTGGGGCGGCTGGTGAACCACAGCCGCAATGGCAACCTGGTGACCAAGGCAGTGGAAGTTGACAGTCACCCACACCTGATTCTCTTGGCCAAGCGTGACCTGGAAGCTGGCACGGAGATTCTGTACGACTACGGTGACCGCTCCAAGGAGGCCTTGGAGCATCACCCCTGGCTTGCTTCGTGATTTTCGGCAGAGGCAGGCTAGAGTCGTGTGGTTTAGCTTATTCAGTATGAGAGATCTTGAGTCAAATTCCCTTAAGTATGAGAGGTTATGTTCAGTACAGTATTTCAGTATGAGAGGTTAAGTTCACTGAAGTCCTTTTGTGTGAGGAGTCAAGTTCAGTAAAGCATTTCAGCATGAGAGGTATTGAGTCATCCCTTAATGTACGAGAGAAATCCTTTTGTATGTCAGGGTTCTTCTAGGTTCTTTAAGGCCTTTTTATATGAGAGGTTAAGTTCAGTACAGTATTTCAGTAGGAGAAGTCTGATGTTTAGGTTGGTAATGTCATGGGATGTTTTTGCTAAGTTCAGTAAAATCATCTAGCATGAGAGGTTTGGGCTAAGTTAAAGTCCTTAGAGGTCTGGAATGTTCAGTAAAGTCCTTCAGTATGATAGGTTTTAAGTCTGCTAAGTTTAGTAAAGTCCTGAGAGGTTTTTGCTAAGTTCAGGAAAGTCCTTTAGTATGAGAGGTGTTTGTTAAGGTCAGTAAAGTCCTTCAGTATGAATGGACTCAGTAAAGTTGAGTAAAGGCCTTCAGCATGAGAGGTCTTTGCTGTGTTCAGTAAAATAGCCTGGTGATAGTCTGAGTACAGTGAAATAAAGATGTAGTTTTACTGAAAGGTTTACTGAAGATGTGCTTTTAACCCCATCAATACCAGAGGTCTTTTGGATATTCACCTGATATTAGTACCAATAATAAGCTAATTTAAAATGCTGAGAAGTATATCATTGTACTGATAGGGTTAACTATGAATGTTTTTAAATCCTGTTAGTCCTGGGGTGTGTTTCGATCATATGCTTATGCCAAAAATTGCAAAGTGTGATGCAAACCCCCAGTTTTTTATGTTTATGGCACCTGGTGGTGTAGTGGGTAATTAAGGCACTCCAATTGGATTGAGCCTGTGCAGGTTTATATCCAAGGGGTGGTTGAGGTTTATTACTCACGTAATGCCACTCAGGGATGAGTGAGGCTGGTGACTCTCTTCTTAAATGTCAGGACCAACTTGCCTAGCTCGAGGTTCCTGTGCTTCTTGTGGGACGACATAGGATTGGATGACGGATGGATGGATGGATGGAAGCACATGATGATGGAATGCATTTAACCTTCCTTTGTGGTTGCTGACTGCATTCTGTAATATGGGATGCAGGCTAACCATACCTAATAACCACATTTGTTCCACAAATGACCTTCAGTAATTAGGGGTTTGCATTCCACCCTGCCATTTAAGGTTTAAGCATACGACCGCTAATTTTATTCCTGTTATATCGTGTGATTTTATTCAGCTTTGGGTTAACGCATCGTCTTGGAGAGGTTAGGTATAGCCCTGATAAACCCCCTACAGGATGAGAGGGCCTTCCCAAGTTGGAAAGTCATGTGGTGTCAACAAGAATAAACTAAAAATGAACATCACCCAGAGTCAAGGGAAGAACTAAGTTGAGTCCGATAATCCGGAGACAGGAAAAGTTATCATAAGTAATAAAGATAGCAAGTAATCAGCAGTAATAAAGATAGCAAGTAATCAGCAGTAATACAAATAGCAAGTAATGACCAGTAGTAAAATAGCAAGTAATCGTCAGTGTAGTTTCAGCAATGTAAACTGAAGTCTTGATTGTACTGGAAGACTTAACCCTTTGGCTGCCACATTTCGTCAGCAGTTGTTCCCAAAAATGTGCCATGTGCATGAAATGAAAATTAAAAAAAATCCTTGCATGAAATTTTTTTTATATGCTTTATTTTCATAATAAAATCAAGACAAATCCACTTCTGACATTTATTTTCCATGGAACCATGTGAAAGACAGTGAGTTGGTGAAAAGTTAGAAAATATCGTTTCCTCTTTACGTTAACTTTACAAGGAATGCAAATGTTAAACAGAGGCAGGTTTGTTGCACTCCAAGCCTCCTGGGGTGGGAAGATGATGATGATGATGCTTGTTCAAAACCAAGTAAATTTGAACTTTACATTAAAAAAAACCCTTAGAAATATTTATATATTGTTTTTAAGTGGATTATGGTTTGTTTGTTTTTAATTTTTTTTATCTTTATGGTCAACTGTGTCAGTCAAAGGGTTAATGGAGATTGTTTTTTTAACCCTTTCAGTATGATTTTTTTTCTTAAGGTGAACAAAATGAACCACAGGTAATGAGGTAATAAAGAAACAAAAGACATCATTGTATTGAAAGGGTTATTGCATTGTGACCTCGGTTATCTGTCTTATTGTGAACATTGACGGCGTTGGCATCAGAGTGCCGATGGTGGTGGTTAGTATAGTCATCAGAGAGAGAGAGAGATGTAGACCTGTATTTTCTTGAGTTGCGGAGGGTCCATAGCACCTCTTTATTGGTCATAATTTGTCCATAGATTCTTTAACAGTCCCATGTATATTGTTCATGCCTACAGTGTGCCATTAAAATGCCTGAATACCTAAGGTGCCCTGATGTTATGGTGGTAGGAGTGTCAGGTTGGAGACAGTCCTGCATTAATTCACTGCAGTCCAAATCCAAGTGTTGGTGTCCAGCTGTGATTGATTTGGACTTCAGTGGTGTAGCCTTGGGTCCTTCTGGTTCTGAAAGGCCTAATGTGTAATGGACTTATTTTACAGGGTAGTAAGTTGCAATATACAGAACAAATTTCTAAGGAAGATATGCTAGAAAACCACCAAAGCCTCAGAGAATACAAACTACATTGCTTTCAGTCAGGTGGTGTGGTGTAGAGTATGCCAGACAGAGTGACAGCCGTGCCGTGTGCCTGGGTGTGTTCGCCAAGGGAGGATTGGAGTTTCCCAGTCATACGGTGTCACCAACGGGGCTACGCTGGTCACTTACCTGTATCGTTTTGTACGAGCCTTGGGTCCCTATTCTTGTTAGTTAAGGAAGCTCCCCAGTACCTTCTAAATGATTTATTTTGCTTATTACACCTTCCTGTCATACTCTGTGTTATAGAAACCCTTCATCGCCATACTCTGCATAGGTATTTTACAAAAGAATATTAACCACTCATATACAAAAATTTATCACAAAGGAAGAGGTGTTAGGGAGCTTCTTTTAATGGATGAGAATACAGGCCTTTGTATATGTGTGTGTGAAGTCTTGTTGTGTTACCTGATTAATAATAATAGGGATAATTGAGGTCTGGTGCTCCTGTGGTCAGTTTCTATAAGATATTATGAGCTTCACTGGGGTTACTTTGAAAATGGCTTCAAAATCCTTCAGTCCAGAAATCATTTATTTTATGACTGCAACCACCAGATGATTTCATATGGGTTTGGAGAGAGTTTCTGCTGGAGGACATAGGTATAGACATCATTAACCATTTACTACTAGAGGCCATCAAGTCAAAATGTGGTTGTTGCAAGAATTAGTTGAAAAATACATCACTAAATTGAAGGGAGTACATGGTTTAATATTGAATGACAAGCTTAATGCTTTCTTGTAAGCCAGGAAACCATTTACAGTGTTGGATGGTAACCATATAACCAACCCATACGTGTTCCCCACGTGTCAACCAGTGGTTTGGAGGAGGGTTAGTGCCCCTCCCTGTAAAACAACTAACTCTGGCAAACGGCCACCCTTTACCGGCTTATGGTGTCTGGCTTTAGGTGGATAGATAGATACCTGCTTCACTCTGGTAGCTAATTTTCAGTTTTCTTGTTACCTCCATTCAGTAACATAGGAAGGTAGTGAGGGCTGTATTTGAATTTCTCCAGTTTGAAAAGTCTCAAGCTGATTTTGATGGTTGCAAGAATGAAGTAGTAAATGAAGTCAGTAGGACTGAAGGAGTTAGACCATAGAGGACAGGAATATCATTTTCATGTTGCCATTCTAGATGATTTTGTTCAAGTTAGGAGGTGCCTTTTAAACTAGTGGGGTTAGATATGGCCTTACTTAACCTCTTCAGTAAGAGAGGCCTTTCCTAACTTGAACAGAATTATCAGGTTAGGAGCAAGAATAAGGTAGAAAGGATGTCAGGTGGACTTGTGGGGTACTTGTCATGTATACCTCCAGAGGTCAGTATTATATATGCTTTAAGGGAAGAATTTGTGTGAAAGGAAAGGATACCCAGTACTGTACACAGATCTATATATTCTGCCTTTGATATTAAGTTGAAAGGGAGTATGTTTTCTGTGTAAGAAGTCATGGATGAAATTGTATAGTTCGGTAATTTTTGCCTGCAGATTTATTAACACTTTCATCTTCTATGGATGCATGTAGTTATTTGACCAAGGCTACCACAAGACAGATTGCTTCAGTTCAGGCAAATTCTAGGAGTCAGAGAATGGAAATTGTCTCAACTAACCTTAAAACCTGGGCCAGCTGTGGATATTTTTTTCTTCCTTTTTATTTTATTTTTTATTTTGGTTATTTTTTTCTTCATTGGTGACTTCTGCTATCCCCTGTTGGTCGTGTCTGGGTTGGTTTGTTGTTAATAATGCTCTTTGTAGCTGAAAAAAGGCCAAAAGTTACTATACCTCAAACGACCTGACTAAAGTTGCTGGGGTGTTTGTGGGATTGATGTACAGCAGGCCATAAATATTGCTCCAGTCTTTGGGGGAACAGTTATGTAATGCTTGTATGATTTTTTGAACAAATTAGTGAGCTGTGAAGATTGCATTTCTGAGTTTCAAAAGTCTTGGCTCAGTCTTGTTCATTATGAGTTTGTTTTTAGGAAGGAACCAAATAAATTCAAGATCAGTTCATTTTGGGATACCAGGACACGGTGCTTAAAAGACTGGAGGTCAGAGGCAAAGGGAAATATTGTACAGCCAGGGGAAGACGGTTCCATAGTGGATCATTATCATAGTTGGCAGTATTACCTGTTGTTAATTTTTTATGTTCTTTGTTTCTTCAGTCCTCCCTGGCTTCAAAGAAAATGTTAATGGTAGCAAAATGTTAGCTTTGCTCAGTTTGAAGGGTTAGCTGGTGCATTGGTGGAATTTGCCTCAGGTGAAGACAGTTTTGCATTAGCCTGATTATAATGGTCAAGTGTGGCCATGGCAGGGAAAGGATTAATTCTGAACATCATAAATTTATACTAGTTAAGCTTTGTACTCATGCCATCTGTCTTGACCCATTCAGTACCATAGATATATTGCATTCTTCCTACTCCCAGGCAGTTTTCTTTGACTTAGGAGAGACATGTGTTGGTGAAGGGGTTAATGAAGGCTGTATCCAATTCCTTCAGTTCAAAAAGTTTCTCCTAAGCTGAGTAAAAACATCGGGAAGTAGAAGAAAAAACATAAAAAAAATTATATATATACTGTATATTGAAGGGGTAAAAAAAAAATGTTACCCCCCCATGACCCTCTTAACCCTTTCAGCCCAGGGAAGTTATTTTGATTTTATTCTTGCCCGTGGTTCCTGGTGGTCTTGTGGTTGGAACGCCCCAGTTTGAGTGGCAGCCTTTCGCTGGTTCAGTTCCCAAGGGGTGATGAGGTTTTCTGACCACATATGCCGTCAGAGGAAGTGTGCTGGTCATGTACCCTTATATTTATGGGAGCACAATAGCCTAGTCCTAGAGCCATACCCCTCAGTGTGGAGGTAAAAGGAACATTGCCTATTACTGATTGTTTTATTGAGCTTAGCGTCGATTCTTTGAACTGGCAAAGTTGGATGCAGTCTTAATAAACCCTTTCAGCATGGGAAGCCTTTGGAACGAGGTCATGTGAGTGTGACCTCAAGGATGAGGGACTGGATAGGGAGGCTGCCAGAAATCATGCAGTGTGGAGGGCTGCCATTAGGTGACCAGACCCAATGCCTTTTCTATTTTAATATGAATTCAGGTTAGGAAGGACCTTTGGTGGTGAATATGTCAGTGAAGGAGTTTCTACAGGTGAGTGGTGATGAAAGCTGCACCTAACCTTGTCAGTTTAAAACTCCTAAGCTGAATAAAACCAGGAGTATAAGTGGACCAACTTGCCCAGCCCTGGGCTCCAACGCTCCTCTGTGGGGCAACATAGGATGATGATGATGATAAGTGAAAACGAAACCAGCAGATGATAGCAGGAGTATAATTGAAAATGAGGCCAGCATTTGATAGAAGGAGTAAAGTGTAAGTGATATTCTTTAGGCTGGAAGGGTTAATCTGTGGTGGAATCCATGTCACCTCTGTACTACTGCCATTGCCCCTCGTATGCCTAGAACAACTCTAGTATTTAACGTCTGATGAATTTATACAGCTGAGTGAGTCATAGGAGCCGAAGTGTACCATCCCCTTCATTGTGGTTAAGTGGATGATGTCATTTTTACTTCGTTCTTGGCGATTTAATTGAAACGAGGAGAGACACCCCATACTGAAGGAGTTGTTAAGGCTACATGTAACACCTCCAGTTTGAGAAGTCTGTCCGAAGTTAAGGAAAATTGAGGAGATGCCAAGAGGAAGTGAAAAAGAAAGTAAGATTGTCCAGAGATGGTGAAAGGAAATGGAAAAGAAAATAAGACTGACGGGAGATGGTGTAAGAAAATGAAGAAAAAAATGTTTGTCAGGAGGTGGTGAAGGGAAATGGAAAGAAAATGAGATTGTCTGGAGATGGCAGAAGGAAAAAAAGAAAATGGCAAAAGGAAATTACAAAAAAATGTCAGGAGAGGACAAGAGGAACCGAAAAATATCCTGACTTGGTAT
Organism: Birgus latro; assembly: GCA_018397915.1. NCBI lineage: Eukaryota > Metazoa > Arthropoda > Malacostraca > Decapoda > Coenobitidae > Birgus > Birgus latro. Next base: position 60,910 of record JAGKTI010000311.1, read on the forward strand.
TGACACTCCTAGGCGAACATGACTCACTCGCAGTTGACTCCAATGTTGGCGTTGTTCTGGTGATGGGAGGGTAAACTGATATAGAATTATGGATCTTGTATTTTGGATAGAGAAGCCTGGGCCGCCATGCACATACAGACTTACCATCCATTCCCTCCTGTATCTCGGATTTTAACCTGCAGGAAAAACAAGGGATGAGGAAAGACTTTTGTTTTGTGCTAATCTATCCATGTTCCTCCTATGGAAAGCTTGATAGAACTCCAATTGGTTCATAAGGGTTTAAAGTTTTTTCTCTCTCTCTTCCTTCATTGTCTTTCCTGCAAAATCCCATCCGAGTTGCAAGACCTATTGTAGTTGTGAGAAGGCCCTGCGGGAGTTACAAGAGGCAGTTCATCGTAAGCCTGTGTGTGGATCTGGGCCCTGTAACCATAGCACATAACATTACCTGTAGAGTGTAGAAATAATAATAATATTTTGTGTAACTTTCTTAGACAGTTTCTGCTTTTAGGTTTTATAAGCTGCTCAGTCCAGATGAAACACTTCACTCACATCTATGTTTACATTTTAGCATGAATGATTAATTTATGTACTTGACTATGGAGATCATTAGTGGCTATTAACTGTCACTTCATTGATGCATTTTTCATTTTGTTCTTGCTGTCTCCAGATAATTTTATTTGAGAGGATGAGATGGGGGGATGGAGTGGAGATTTATATGAGAGAGGAGGGTAAGAGTGGAGGAGAAGGCAGTGTAATGGCAGGGGACTACAACATGGAGGTAGTTAGTTTGTGGCCACCCCTTACTGGATTAAGGTTGAAGGTATTTGCATATAGGTAGATAGAAGTCAGAGTCCAGCCTGAGACTCCCATTATTATAAATATGCTTGTACAGTCAGATAGAAAAGTTTGCATACTGTTTTAGTCAGCGTTTAAGGATATTTCGGCCCCAAAAATAATATTCGTTACCCCTGGGTTCTGTGAGCTTGGAAATTGTTTGTAAAAATGAAATAGCGTTCATTTGGTACTGCTGGTAGTTCAGAATCTTTTGTCTGTGTGTCATATTGTATTACACCACAAGAGTATCAAATATTTGTTTAGTGGGTGTACAGCATCTCAGAGAGCATCATGTTTGGGTAAAAAACACACTAAGCCTCTTTCATCTTAATAATGTTAATCACAAGTGGAAAATGAGCGGCAGAAGAGATGGAATATGCAGTGAATTTATGTCCTCCTCTGTAGATCATTACTTTTTTCAACATTTTCCAGTAACTGTTAAGAAGTAATTAATTGGTTTTGGCTCTTGGTTTAGCTTCCAGTCCATAGAAAACATCAGCTGTACCATGTCCAGTCTCAGTATGGGGATTCTTGAACAGAAAACATAGCATGAGTTAATTGGATTGAGAACTGTTGTGGTAGTGAACAAGCTAATGATTTTTTTTATGCAAAGAAGAAGGAACCAAAGGCCAGAAGCCCACAAGATTGATAAAAACAAAATAACAGGTCCAAACTCAAGACAGTTCATTTTGAGATGCCTGGGTACTCCATAATCTCATAAGGTACGGCCACAAACAAATCGCCTCCATGTCGGCCTGTCTCTTGCCTGGATACACTGCATTTAAAAGACTGGTCATGGGCAGTAGGAAATACAGACAGGGAGACAGTTGCAGAGTTGACCTGTTGTATACATGAAGGACTGGACTTAACAGTTAACTCTTGCAATTTTGTCCTGAATAAAATTGATTGGGTACAGCAAGAATGAAATAAACACAGTCATTGCATGGATCAAACTTAACCTCAACTACTGTCTTTAGTTTTCAGTTTTTTTTTTTTTCCCTTAAAGATGGACACATGTTCTAGCTTTTGTAACCCCTTCAACATTATGACAGTATTTTTTTATTATTATTATTGTAAATGTGTAAAATGAGAGTCAAGAACTAGTGAGTTCATGAGGAAGAACTGGCACTTTGAGAAACAGTTGACAAGTTGTTATTACTGTATTATTATTAATATTATCATCATATTATTATTATTATTTTGCTACCCCCAGATGATTTTATTCAGCTTTAGATGGACGTCTAGTTGTGAAGAGGTTTAAAAAATTGTCGCCTCTTTCAGTCTGAAGTCTCTCCTAAATTAAGAGAATTGTGTGGAGATAGCAGGAATATATGTGCTGTATAAGGTGCTCACAAAGACATACTGAGGATACAAAGCTTTATTGCCGGTGATTGGCTTAATATAGTGAGATGGATTTTTTGTCACATGAAAGTGTAACTTGGAGATATTTTCCAGTCTAGTAAGAACAGTGAAAATTACATGTCAGTATGTTAAGCCGTGGCCACTCAAAGTTCTGTTGTATATACCCATCCACCACTTCGAAGCAAGAAACACACACACACACACACACACACTCTCTCTCTCTCTCTCTCCCTCCCTCCCTCCCTCCCTCCCTCCCTCCATGCAAGGGAGAAGGAACCAGAGGCCAGACTCCTGCAAGATGGTTTGCTTCCTCCAAGAAAGAACAATAACAAGATAACAGGGAGCCAATTTCAAGATCCTTTCATTTTGAGATCCCTGGACACACTGCGTTTGAAAAATTGGAGGTCGTAGGCAGTAGAAAATGGTAACAGTAAGCAAATACTGTACTTGTATATCTAGTAGCTGTGTATGGAAGGGATGGGGATGGAAGAGGGAGGAGCCATCAACTACCCAAACCCTTCTCCTCCCATAACCTCACCTCTGTCACACACTGGCTGGATATGTCACTGTTTGGCTACTGCGTTAAATACTTCTTCCTTGACATGTCGAGGTGTGAACTGGTGTGCGAGTGTATGATGCTGAACTTTGAGTGAATGTGTAGTAAATTTTTTGTAAACCCAGCTGTACTTTGTGGACACCATATTAATCAGGAATTGTCTTGTGTTGAAGGTGTTAAAGTTGTAGTGTTAAGTGATAGAGTGTGTACTTACTGTAGCCTGAGGCAAATAGTATTGTAAGACACTATAGGTTGGGGGTGAGTGAGCTGGAACGTATCATTCAGCTCACATCTATAACACTGATGGTATTTATTTTGTGAAGTGACACAACCCAGAGGAAGGTATCTATTCCTGTAGGCTAAGCAGGCTCCCTGGCACCTCTTCCTTACCAGCTTATTTTCCATATTATGCTTTTATATTCTCTACTGCTTCATCTTGCAGTCCACTGGGTTCATATTCAGATGCACCTTAGGTCACAACAATAGCTAAAATATTCTCTGCCTTGAGTAACTAGTGAAATGGTTTCTTTTTGCTCCAGAAAACTAATATATTGGATGGGAACCCTGTAACCAGATGGATGCCTGGTGGTCTAGTGGGTCCAGGCACACCAGCTGGATGTGGGTCATGAGGGTTTACATCCAAGTATTGGCTGGGTTTGAGTGGCCATGTAATGCCGCTCAGGGGTTGGTGACTGGATTCGCACCTTAAGCACAGGTATCTTGACTAAGTAGCTTATGATCCTGCTGGGGTATTAAGGATGGAGCAGTGGAAGAGAGAGAGAGTTGCGTCTTTTAGTTATGGACGTAGTTTGCACAAATAATATCCAAGAGAATATTATGTTGTCCATCTTGGATTTCATTTCGCCAAACTGCTTCTGGCAACTGTTGGGGAGTAATTAGCTGATTCTGTCATTTGTTTTAATATTAAACATAGAACACATCATCATTACCCTGGTCAACCTCAGTATGGGCAGTCTGCAAGAGGAAGCATGGCATTATATAGTTTGTTATCTGAATAACTTGTAAGAGAATATTTATGCATCATGTACAGAAGTCAACCAGTAAGGAAGAGGTATTAGCAAGCCTTTTAAGCCAGTGGGAATATAGGCCCAAGTATTTATTTGTTTTGTATGACTTTTACACAGTGTTGATAAGAAGCATTTATACAAAAGACATGAAAGATTTGACTGGCTGAGACTGCATGATCTCAACGTAACCCCTTTACTATGATGACTTATGCTAGAATCCTCAAATGTATTTACGATTATTCCCCTGTCATAACTTGTGGAATTAGCTGACATATATACGATTATTTCCATGTCATAATGTAGGATTTTTAGAACATTTTACAGTTATTTCTTATGATTATTTCCCTGTCATAACTTGTGGAATTAGCCGACTCATTTACAATTATTTCCCTGTTGGAACGTGTGGGATTTTCAAACATTTACAGTTATTTTCCTGTCAGCTTGTGGAATTAGCTGACTTATTTACGATTATTTCTGTTTTGTAACGTGGAATTATCTGACTCATTTACGATTCTTTGTCTCGTAACTTGTAGAATGATCTGACGTATTTATGATTGTTTCCCTGTTGTAACGTGGAATATCTGACTCATTTACGATTGTTTGTGTCGTAAGTTGTGGAATTATCTGACTCATTTACGATTGTTTGTGTCGTAAGTTGTGGAATTATCTGACTCATTTACGATTGTNTTTTTTTTCCCTGATCAATATATATACCTGGATGCCTTGTGGTTTAGTGGGCTAAGGTGCACCAACTTAAGGGTTTGATTTCAAGAAACAGTTGGGTCTTATTGCTTACTGAGTGCACTAATGGGTGAGTTACTGGTCTCTCTCACCTTAAATATCAGGACTATACCATGTTCACTCGTACTTGGTCTGAAATTGGCATGTTTCCACCTAGAATGCAGAGTTGTAACAATGGATTAACACTAATGGTGCTAGTCGTGAAGAAGTGCTGTGGAAAGGATGCACAACTGTAGTATTGTTATTCGTGAAATAAGCTGCAAAAGAATGAAAATCTGGGCCATCGTAATATAAAAGGACTAATGTATCCTAACCCTTTGCCCCTACAATTACCATAGGATTGGATGATAGATAGAACCATTGTCATAACTTAGAATTAGTTATACAGGAAAAACTGAATATATGGGAAGTTAATTTTCTCTCGTATCATCGGCCATCCTCCGAAAAATGTTATGTAAACCTAAGCTTCTGTTTCCCTCGTAACTTTTTTATTTTATTTTTTTTTTATTTTAAGGAGGAACTAGAGAATAAGAAGACCATGCAGCTTCCTCTCTTTGTACCTCCTGGGGAAACAACTGTTAGTTAGGACAGGAAATTGATAGTAAGTTTGTGTGTCAGCCTGGCCCCAGTTTTTTTTATATTTTGTTCCTGCTGACACAAGATTTATATTATTATTATTATTTTAATAATATTATTATTATTGTTGTTATTATTATTATTTTACCTTGCTCATGGGAGGCTTCTAGAATGAATATTTTTCCCGAGCCCTTTTATAAATCCCCTTTCGTCAGTTGATGTATTTTCTGTCTTATTTCTTCCATCCCGAGATAAAATTTTCCAGTTTGGATAGAATTTTCAAACTGTATAGGTCTGATAAAGCAACAGTGGTTCCATTCACTATCAGATGGTTCTGCTGAATTAAGTAACATGTCTGGAAATAGCAAGGAATAAAACAAACGAAGTAGGGAAGTGCCAGACGTGTGGAACCAAGTAAGGCTAAATTAAAGTACTGTGGCCTTTGTTTCTGAAAATCCTTAGGGGGTGACAGACTTACAGGGCCGTTGATAGAGGTGCTCCCATATCTAAAAATGTCGCTGAATTAAGGGGGTTACTAGGAATTGAAAAATCATCATAGTAAAGCTGGTTAACATAGGTATCTTAAAGTTTGACATATTGATTAACTGAGTGTGTTGCGTCTTAAAATCTTATAGCCTAAAGATCTGATCCGTTTGTTGTTTTGGATGTTCATTGCGTTTCGGAATTTTCTTCTGCCAGTCAGTATATTCCTCACTCAACTTTTCTGAAATATTCCTGTAAGTGAAGGCAGTTCCTGTTGAAATATTATCTTAGAAAATGAGGCACTGGTTTGGGTGAATGATGTAAGGTGCCATATTGTTCCACATAGTAATGCCATCTCTAATAGCCAGGTAGATTTTAATATTAAGATTTAAAACTAAGATTCTAAACTAAATCAGAGTGTCATTGGCTTGTAGAGGTCAAACTACACCCAACAGAAGAACATGGCTGCCTTTCAGTACACCCTCATGGTAGTATTTTAATGCTGTGCTGCTGTTAATTATCTTATGTGGTTGTACTTCATGAGAATAAAAGAATTTGAGTGTATACAAGTGAGGTGGAGGGAGGGGGAGGCTGAGGATGAGATGGAGGGATGGAGTAGAGAGGTATATGAGAGGGGTTGTGTGAGCTGGGAGCAGGGCAGTGAAATGGCATTGGACAGGGTGACATGGAGGTGATTTGTTTGTGGCCACCCCTTACGGGGTTGAGGCGTCTGGCAATAGAGATATATTGACTGTCAAAGAAGAAAATTCGCCAGTGCAATGGTAGTCCTGAACACCAAATTGACCTAAGATCCTGCATGACGTGTTTTGTTGTTAGAAGTTGTATTTGTTGACTGAAAGAGTGAAAAATTTAAAATTCAGAAGAGTGTTTCAGTTAAAAGGTGTGTATTCAGGAAGTGTGCTGAACATTGCCGCTTGGAATATGTAGCTGTAACTTAAAAGATGTTTATAGTGAGGTGATACAGGTCCATGCTGTATTAGGGGTTTATATACATACATACATATATATTTAGATATACTGTATATTGTAGTTCCTATATTAATGTAACTTAAACCAGCTTCATGGAATACTGTTTGTCTTTTGTTTCCTGACTGACTTACATGAAGGATGCCCGGTGATCTAGTGGTTATAACGTCCCAGTTGGAGTGACAGCCTGGCATAGGTTTGATCCCAATGGTTTTTCACTCCTGTAATGCCATCAAGGGAGGTAGGCTGGTCATTTGTCCTTATTTTATTTTATTGTTATTATTTTTGCTCCTTTTCTCCTCATGGGGTGACATTGGATTGGATGATGGATGGATTTTTATTATTATTATTATTATTTTTTTTTAATGCAAGGAAGAAGGAACCAAAGGCCAGAAGCCCATAAGTATGTTTCTTTGAAGAGAAAGCAAAAACAAGATAGTGAGCCAAATTCAAGAGCTGCTCATATACTGGCGTGTGGTATAGTAGCCTCAGAGGGTCCCACATGGCCATCATCCACTACTACTGTATATTGAAGAAAACAAGGCAAAAAGTGTTGTAATTCTGGCTGGCCTCATTGTGTAGCACCTCTTCCTTAGTGGTTTATTTTGCTCATTATGCTTCTCATATTTCTCGTATGTTACCGGTGAAAAAAGTCTGTTATGAAGAGAGCAAGGCAGGATGTGTTGTATTTCAGCCTGGCCTCGTTGATTGTGTGGCACCTCTTCCTTAGTGGTTTCTTTTGCACATTTATGCTTCTCAAATTTCTTATATGTTATTGGTGAAAATTATATTATGTTGAGATTGTAAAATAAATAGCATGTAGGAAAAAGTCAAGGTACACTGTAATATGTTAAGCCAGTAAAGGCCTACATTCTTGTCAGTTGAGGAAGCTCCCCAACACCCATACCTTAGTATTTATTTTATCATACATTACCATCCTATTCTCTGTTACATAAATCCTTCCAGTATCACCATACTGTGCATAAAGCTCTCTAACACCTTTTCCTAAGCAATTTATTTTGTATGTTGCACTGTACTGTCCTCCTCTGTGTTAAATAAATCCTTCTAATATCACCATACTTTGCATAAATAACACAGAAGAATATTAACAAGCCATATCCAAAAATAAATCACTAAGGAAGAGATGTTAGGTAGCTTCCTTAACCAACAAGGGTACCATTCAAAATCTCACACAGAACACATCATTAACCTTGTGTATGTTGATACTGTAACATAGATAAGTAGCATACAGGAAGGTATTAAGGTGTAGTAGGTGAAATAAATTAACAAAACTTTGTACATTACACCTCATTGTCCTCTTTTGTGTTTGTGCAATAATTCAATATTGTGTCAGAAAAAGTAGCATACAGGACAATGTTAAGGTGTGATATACAGTGTGGCTCATATCTCCGCCTGGAAATTTTTTGTGTGTTGTGGAGACAGCTCATTGTTATCAGTATCTACCCTGCATTATTTATTCCTGTTGGAGCTTTTATAAACGGTATGGGCAATTATAAACGATGATTTCCTGCCCCCACTGCCACAACCAAGCCCACACCAGCCAACTGAGTCGTCCACACAACACAAAAGATACTGCCAGGTGGGGTTCCAGTGGCATGGCGTATACAGACCAGCCTGTGTGTGCAAAATAAATCACTGGGGAAGAGGAACCATGAAGTCTCAAAGCTAGACATCATCAGATTAAAATTATATAAAAATTGATTTTATTTTTCTTTTTTCAGTATAGGATTTCTCTCATAGCTAACTCAGATTATTAGGCAGTAGCAAAAGTACTGCCATAGTAGTGAAGTGTTGAAAGGTTATGACAGACTACTCGATATAAGGAACAGGTGCATTGTAAAGTATTAACATGGTACACACATTTGTTGCTGGAAATTGGTGGTACCTGGCAAACAAGCTTCATAGATGAATAGGTTGTGGTTGGCTGTTTTTCTCCTGTGGCTCCATGGGAAAGATTGAGACTACTAGGCATTTTTCTTTTAATTACTGTGCATTTAGGTATTTGCAAGGACATGGCAGAAAAAGCAACAACACCAAGGACTTTGTGTATTTTGTTGAGGCGTGGCATCAGAAACAGCATAATCTGAGGCTGGCAGGACTGAGGGGATGATGATAGTATTTAATGTTGCTATGATCCTGTGCATTTAGCGTTGTACCATGATTAGGACACTGAGGTGGGCAGCCAGGGCATGCTTGTGCTGGTGGCTGTGGTGCAGCTCAGGGTCAGTAGTGTGTGTATTAAGGATGTCATCTTGTGGGTTCAGGGCCATCTTGTGGGCTCAGGGTCAGTCTTACACAAGTAAAAAGTATCGGTGCACAATATGCGTGGTACATTATGACTCCACAGAACAAAGGACACTGAAATACTAGTGGCTGACATACCACACGTTAGTAGCCCTGCTGTTAGGTGCATGCCATATATCACCAGCCAGCGAAATTGTACAGTAGGCATCGGACTCCCTGTACACTGATACATTTTACCTTGTGAGTATCTTGTTGGTTTTCAAGGATCCCTGGTACATTTCCCTCAGCAGTTTGTTTATGAATAGTCTGTGGGTAGACACTTTCTTGGTTCTAGAGGGGAGTACAGGAGCAATAACTGAAAGTAATAATTTTTCAGGCTTCAAACCTGTTTCCTTTTTTCATAATATGGACCAGGAACTACAGTAAACATGCAAGTGAATACAGTATTAGTGCTTGCTTAGCAGTGAAGTTTTAGTTAGCAAAAGTTCATACAGCAGTTGGATGTGCCTGAGCTGTGTTCCTTACTTTTCATTACACTGTTGGTCTCTTTATGTGATTTTTTTCTGTTTTCCTTCTTTTCCCCCATCTGAATAGCATTTAGTATTATCATTGGTGCAAAATTTACTTTTGAAAAAATAAACTGATTTATTGTCATCATAGTGGTTTCAAAGTGTGGACAATAAACTCTTAGCTAATTGAGGTAATTTCAAGTGGTCCTGTGTAACAAGCATAATAATGACTAAGAAAGAGGTGTTGGGGAACTGTGTAAACTATCACAATACATCCCTTTGATTTTGTTTGCCAAATATCCGCATTACCAAATCACTGTATTCAATTCACTAACATTTCCTTCTTTTAACATCTAAAGCAGATGGACGCTTGCATAACCAGACAGTTGAGCTGCTCGTGCTATCGGTGCCACCAAAAATATATTCCGTAGAGCTTAAGATTAGTATTAAGCCCACAGGTGGTTGATTTGTCTTATTATATTTCTTGCTACCATCATCATCGTCATAATATTATCTCATCTGCTTTATCATCACATACTGCTCTCACCCTGTCAAAACACACCTCTTCCCCTTCCATCTCTTTCAACTTATACTGCCTCCCCCCCCCCCCTCCTCCCTCCTTTTTGTCTGTCTTTTTTTTATCCCTGAGGTGAAGAGGTCAGAGTGGTTTTCTTTGGAATTTGGTTTTCTTGGCCATGTCTTGTCTTGAACATGTCTTGATCTTGTTTTTATTGTGCTTTTCCCTTGCCATTTCATTTTTTGCCATTTCTGGACATTTCTTTATAATGTATCTCTCTGAATTATTGCTCTATGGACTTTGACACCTAGTGTAATAACTGAAATGAAAGTGAACAAATTAATCACTGTACTAGCTGAGATTCTATCTCAGGCCCTCGCGCTTTAAACGCGCACACGTTACCACTGAGCCAAAGAGAGGATCTCCACTTTGCCTCTGGGCAATGCGAGCTTTTATACACCCCATTGCATCACTGTTTTCTCCTCCTAGTGATTAATTTGGTCAGTTTCATTCACCCACATGGTAGCGTAGCGCATTGGAGGCCACCACCGGGATGTAAGGCTGACAACAAATCATATGACCCTCAAGGCCCTTGCCTCACATCCCACACCGCTGCCAAGCAATGTAATAACTGAAATGAAACTTAAATTAATCACTGTCCTGGCTGAGATTCGATCTCAGGCCCTCGCGCTTGAATTACCACTGAGCCAACGAGAAGATCCCCACTTTGCCTCTGGGCAACGCTGGTTTTTATACACCCCATTACACTAGCACTACAAATCCATAATTCTTAGAGTCCATAGAGCTGAAGAACTCTATATCCTGGTAGTAAAGAATAACAAGGCTTCATCACACTCTAGGGGCTGACCAGTGTTATTACTTAAACAGAGCAAATGTGCAGCAGCATTTTTGTTAGCTATATATATTCATAATTTTTTATTTTTGTGTGTGTCTTTTGTGATGTTTAGTTCACTGATTTTTTTTATTTTTATCATGCAGACAGTCCTCATTATTAGTCAGTGATATATGAAAGAAGGGGTGTGTGAGCTGGGGGAGGGCAGTGAAATGGCAGGGGACAGGGTGACATGGAGGTGATTTGTTTGTGGCCACCCCTTGCAGGATTAACGAGTCTGGCTATAGATACATAGATAGATATGAACCTAAATATTACAACTCCTTTCGTGGTTCTGTATAAGTGGTGGAGATGAATACCTTCCATGGTGGCACTGCTATGGCTGGGTGACTCCGAAGGCCTAGTTACATAAATGTCCTTTGTATCCCTTCCCACCCACCCTGTAAAGGAGGATGGTGGACTGTAGGAGAAAGGTAAATTCAGCCTGCAGTCCACTGGGTTCATGTTCAGATGGGCCTGGGATTGCTGCTACTACTGCTGTTACTGCACTACTGTTACTACTACTAATACTACTACTCTTCTGTACTGCTATTACTACTACTACTACTACTACTACCACCACTACTGCAGCTACTACTACTAGAGTGGGAGTTAGTAGTAGCTGTATCCCTAAGTTCATCTAATGCATGAAACCAGTGGGGCTGCAGATTGAAGTTGTCCTTCTCCTGCAGTGCACTGTCCTTCTTTTGGGGGATAGGGGGGAGGTTGAGGTATGTTTGTATAACCAGGCAGTGGATCTGCCTGGTTATATCAGTGCTGCCATGTGAAGGTGTTCCTCTTTGGCACTAAATTGGGAGAAACAGGCAGTTCAGCTTTATAGGTACATACAGAACTCAGACAGTGACTCCTAGGACTCTCTCTCAGCTGAATGATTTGACCTTGGTTCAAACAGTGAAAGGGTTGGTGTGGTGGTGACATCATGAACACTTAGGTTTGTATGACTCAGTAGAGGAAAATCATGTAGCATTGGGTGGAGCAAAATACTAGCGTTGTGTGACTGTGAGAAGGTTATTGGTATCAGTATTAACACTTGGGTTTCTGTGTCTGGTTTAGCTGAATAGTGTCCTTTGATATTAGCTGGCCTAGAATACGAGAGTTGTCCCAGCTGTGAGAGGATTAAGGGGTCATTTTTGTGTAGTTCACTGTAAAAAAATCATTAACAAGAACACTGACTCCTGATGAGGACTTACTGTAAGGAGTAGAAATAAATAAAGTCAGAGGAACAAAAGTTCCCTGATAAAAAACACTGTAGTTGGTTTGTTTTCACCTGACAGAACTGATCCATTTCCATAATTTCAGTATTGAGCCATGAGCGTAGGAAATTTGATGAGCCACGGTTTTGAGGTAGGATTGAGTTTCCTTGGTTACCTTCAGTCATCCAGTTTAATTACAGTCTGTCCATATTTGTGGTGGATGTATTTCAGTTCCTCATTATTGCAAAAATTCACTAATAATTTCCAGTCCGAGATCAGTCCCTGTCTTCATTGCATTGTTGCTCAGCCATGGTCCATCTGATTGCATTCATTATAGATTTATGTAATTGCCCTGTGCAGTGCCCTAAAACATTAAACTTTACAGTATACTTGTTTAAAACGTATATTGTGATAACTTCCAAAAACATCCCAGATTCGTTTTAAACAATGTATTTTGAGAGGATTTATTAACACATGAGCAACTGTATCCTGTGAATATGGATGGCTGAGTACACCTGCCATCAACTGAACTGAAAGAGGTTAGGTTTATTTGTCAGGTTAAAACAAACATACTATGGCTGCTTTGTTACCGGGTGTAGTGCAGAAGGGCATAATCCTAGTGACTGAATATTTGTAACACCTCTTCCTTAGTGATTTATCCTACACATAGTATCATAATATTCTCATGTTTCCCTCGTGCAGTCCACCATGCACCTTTTGGGATATAGGGAAGTTGTTGAGGGATGTTTGTATAACCAGGAAGTGGAGCCGTCTGGTTGTATCAGTGTCACCACAGGAAGGCATCCCTCCAACATGTCATGGCAACAGTAAAAAATAAAACGTGAAGTGAAGGGTTTACAGTGAGGTTCCTATGCCCTGTGTTACCATTGCTTAAAGTTCCCTAGCACCTCTTCCTTAGTGATTTATTTTTGGATGTGGCTGGTTAATATAATTTTGTACATTATTTATAAAGTGAATGGCGATGTTAGAATAATTTAAGTATCACAGGAGAGGATAGCAAGGTGTAATAAACCAAATAAATTGCTTAGGAAGAGGAGTTAGGGAGCTTCCTTTCCCCATGAGAGTACAGACCAATGACTTGCTCCTAGATTAATGAAATAGTGTGGCATTAACAGGGATAAAATGCCAGAGTTGTACAGGCCATGAGAGGGTTAATGGTGACATGATTAATACACTCAGGCTTCTATGACACACTCAGCTGAATGAAATAGTCTGATGTTAGCTGAAATAAAATAAATCAGGTTTTAGTTGAAATAAAGTAATTGGTGTTAGCTGGAATAAAATAATTGGTGTTAGCTGGAATAAAATAATTGGTGTTAGCTTGAATAGAATAGAGAGTTATTACCACCATGAAAGGGCTGAGTTGTATGTACACCAAGGTTGGATTTAGTGTTAGATTCTCTATATACAAGTTGCCCAAATAACTGCTACCTAAATACTTATAGTGTAAATATAAGGTAAAGCCAGGAATAGAACTCCCATTTACCTCTCTTTCGTCTCTCTCCATGGACTGTGAAAATTAGGGTGACATATAAGGCCTTGTAGCATTTACTCACTGATTTATATTGCTTATTACACCTTAATATTCATCTGCATTATTTAGGCTCTGTAGTTTCTTGTCCTTATTTATTTTGCTTATTAGACCAACATTCATATGCATTATTTAGACTGTATAGTTTCTTGCCCTTAGTTATTTATTTTGCTTATTACACCTTAACATTCATCTGTGTTATTTAGACTGTGCAGTTTCTTGTTCATTGCTATTTTGATTATTACACCTTAACATTCTTGTCTGTATTATTTCGGCTGTGTAGTTTCTCGTTCTCAGTGATTCATTGTGCTCATAACACCTTAACATTCTTGTCTATATTATGTAGGCTTTGTGGTTTTTATTTTGCTTATTACTCCTTAACATTCATCTGTGTTATTTAGGCTGTGTAGTCTTGTGGTCTATTTACCGGTATATTGTTTTGCTATTGGTGAAGTGTGTTGGAGTAACATACAAAGGGATATTTAGCTTTAATGTATATGTAATTTTGTTTAATGAAGCAGCTCTTCTTGATGGTGTATTTTTCTTATAAGTTTTTACACGGTTAAAATTCTCTTGTATGTTTAATATAAACAGAGACTTCATTGAAAACAAGTGAGAATTTTTGGACGAATTGTGTGGAATAAATAGGTAAGGAAGAGGTGTTATGAAATCCTGGAATCACTTAGACTAAAGCTTTCATTCTTGGCAGTTATGGAAGCTAACACCTGTTCCTCTCTGATTTTTTTTTGGACATAGGTGGGTAATATATTGTACATCATTTATTCAGAGTATGGTGATATTTGAATCATTTAAGTAACACAGAAGAAGATGGCAAGGAGTTATAAACAAAATAAGTTGCATAGGAAGAGGTGTTAGGGAGCTTCCATAACCGATGAATGTGTGAGCCTTAGTCTGTCCATGGAGAGACAAGCGGAAGAGGTGATGGGACTCTTGTTGGTGATTGTACTGTCAAATTAGGATAATATTGATTGAGTCCTTCGGTACGAGGCCATTTGTGTCATGTTTTGGCCACCATATTGCATCTCTGTGAAGCTCAGGTGAAGGTTTAACTTAAATCAATGTCCTATTTTTGTATTTCTACCTTTGGGTGATTTTATTAAGCTTGGGGGACATTTTGAGGTGAGGGAGGTAGATGTAACCTTCAACAACTCCTTTAGTCCTAGAGATCTGTACTAAGTTGAATAAAATTGCCTAAAAATAGAAAAAAAAGTAAGTCATGCGATTGAAAGGGATAAAAATGGACTCCATTCATCTGTATTTCCTATAGTATCCTGTATTTACCTTAGCTGAATAAAATATGATGGTCACAAGAATGAAACCATGCAGTGTGAGGATGTCATTTTTTATTTACTCCTGCTATTTCCTTCAAGTTTTATTAATCACAGGATAGACTTCACCAGCTTGAGGGGTTGCAGTCTTGCCAAACTCCCCCAGTACGAGAGGCCTTTTTTAAGATATAGAAAATCTATAAGTAGCAAAAATAAACTACAAAGACCATCACCTGGATTCATAGAGTTAGATTAGATAGGTATACTCGTTTTGAAGGGGCTGATTAATGTGTATATGTAATGGTTTGAAAGTCTGTTAAAAGTTTATGGTTTCAAAGTCTTTTTAAAATTCATCTGTAATGATTTGAAATTGGTTAGCATAGTGAGTGTTGTAAGGGTTACTTGCATAACAGGTGTTTCTGATATGGGCTGTATTGTCTACAGTTAAGGAAGCTCCCAAACACCTTTTCCTAAGCAGTATATATTGCTTGTTACACTATCCCCTTCTGTGCGGTATAAATCTTTACAGTATTTTGTACCAGCCAGTCCCCCAGTCTGAACTTTCTCTCCATCTATCTATCTATAACGAGATGCCCTAATCCCATAAGAGGTGGCCACAAACAAATCATCTCTGCGTCACCTTGTTCCCTGCCATTTCGTTGCCTTCCCCCCAGCTTACACCCCCTTCTCTCATATACCGTAACTCTCTACTCCATCCCTCCATATCATCCTCAGTCTCCCCCTCCCTCTTCCCTCCTCCACCTCACTCATATACGCTCTCTTTATTTCTCTCTCACTCTCCGTCCTTTCCACATGGCCAAACCACCACATTGTGTTTCTCCTAACGCTTTCTATCACATCCACGTCCATACCACAATGCTCCTTCACTTCCTCATTTGTCAGTCTGTCTCTCCATGTAATTCCACATGCTCTCGCAGATACTGTAACTCATTTCCACTGCTATCACTCTTGACTTGTGTCCTTCCAACAAGGTCCAAGCATCGCTTCCATAAGTTAGAGTTGGTATCACAATACTGTCATGCAGTGATTTTTTTGTTTTTTACTTCCATGCTCACTTCCCTGTTTCTTATCACTGCTTTCAAAGAACCAGCAACCATTCTTCCCAGTTGTACCCTTTCAAGCACTATACCCTCCAGACTTCCATCCTTACTCATCACACTACCCAAGTACTTAAATGCACTCACATTTTCCATTTCCTCATCATCCAAATTCATTGTACATTCATTGACTTCATTTCTCTTGAAGACTACAACGTTACTCTTCCCTACATTCACCTTTGGATTCCCCAGACTCATTCACCAAGCCTTGCAGCTCCCCTTTGTCTTCACTTTAACACAGTATCCAACTTTATGCCATGACTTAGGATACAAATATAATGTATTGGTTATCATACTAATGGGTCTGTGAGATCTTTTATAGATTAATTTCGTTATGATGGTGAAGATGTTTTTATTTATTCTTGCATCTACTTTTTTTGAATTTTTTTTACAAATCTTATTACACATCTCAAATTCCTTTTTTCCCAACAGTTTCCGGGAGGTAATACGAGTAAGTTGATTTGGGCACTTGATTTAACTTCCACTCCTTACAAAACAGCAGCTATAACTTATTCAACCCAGTACAGGAATTCAGTAATAGGAAACATGGCATCATTTTAAAACTGGATTATATTGGAGAGTGAAGTGTGGTCATGAGCTTGGAGGAAATTCACCCGCAAGTAGAGTCAAAGCTGAAATTCACTTATTGTTACAAATTTTATTACACAGCATAAATTTCTTTTTTGCCAACAGTTTCTTAAGGTAATCAGCTGGTTTTAGCACTTGGTTTAGTTTCCAGTCCATAGAAAACATTAGCTGTACCATTGCCAACCCCAATACAAGGAGTCATCGTTTCGTTCGTTTCGTTTCATTTCGTTTTTGAAGGCTCCAACATGCTTGCATGCATCGGCCTTGGTCGCCTAATGGCGGCTCTCCATGCTGCTCGATCCCTGGCAGCCTCCCTGTTCAGTCCCTTAACCCTTAAGTCACACTTAGTGACCTCGTCCCATGTCTTTCTCGGTCTACCCCTCCTAACCCCTCCCCCAATATTAACACCTCTCACCCTTTGTACCCAATTATCATCCCCCATCCTCTCCATATGTCCAAACCACCTCAGCCTACCTCTCCTCATCACAGCACCAATACACTCCAGTCCCATCCTACCTCTCAACTCTTCCATCGTAAACCCAGCCCCCCCAGACCTTGCACGAAGGGACGCACTGCACATCCACCTAATCATTGTCATTTCTGTACGTTTAAACCTGCGAATATCCTCTTCCTTTACTGCCCAGGTCTCACTAACATACAGCATCACACTCCTAACACATGCTGCATACAAAGACCCCTTAGCATGTAAGGAGAGTCCTCTCAATGTCAGGAGAGGCAACAGCTCCCTGAACTTCTTCTAACCACTTCTCACCCTAGCAACTGAGCTAACTCCAGCCCCACCTCCGGCACATAACATGTCTCCCAAATAACAAAACTCCTCCACCTGCAAGTTCAACCCTCTCATGCCTAACAATCTCCACCTGCTCTCCCCGACACGCCGCACACATGAAATCAGCATCATCTCGCAGTCTACCTCTAATACCACTACATCTCTTGTGCACCCATTTATCACAAACATCACACAAGATGGAATTACTTCCCACACCCTTCTGACAAACTGCACATGGCCACTCTCCCTCTCCTCTGATTGTACCACCACCAACCCTAGATATAATCACTTTTGTTTTATCTGCATTTACCCTTAAGCCCTTGTACCCCATGCCATCTCTCCACTTCTTAAATCTTTCCTCCACCTCCTTTTCATTCTCTGCAATCAACACCAAATCATCAGCATACAACATCTCCCATGGGAGTCCATCTCTGAAGTCACATGAGAGGGCTTCAAGCACCATGATAAACAACAAGGGACTCAAAACTGACACCTGATGCATACCAACATTCACGGAAAACTCATCACTCAAAACTCCATTCACTCTTACCTGGGTGCGAGCACCCACGTACATGGTCATAACCATTCTAACCAGCCACTCTTCCAACCCTAGCTTTCTCATTGCCCTCTTCACCATCTCTCTAGGGACTCTGTCAAAGGCCTTTTCCAAATCAACAAAAACAAAATACAATTCCCTTTTCTTTCCAAGATATTTTTCCTGAAGCTGTCGAACAATGAATATGGCATCAGTGGTCCCCCTGCCTGGCATAAACCCAAACTGCATCTCATCGATATTCACTCTTTCTCTACCTTCTAGGACTCTCTCCATCACTTTCATTATCTGATCTAAGAGCATTATACTTCTGTAATTTCCCCTTTCCAGGGCATCACCCTTCCCTTTGTACACATTTACAATTACACTTCAGCCAATCATCTGGGACAACACACTCATATATAATCATATTTATCAGGTCAGTGACTAACCTCACCCCAGTATCTCCAGAGGCCTTCAACATTTCGGCAGTCAACCCAGACACACCTGCTGCCTTCCCCACCTGCATCCTGCCTATTGCCTCACTCACAGTAGCAGCGTCAATCAAAGGCCAAGGGCCAAACACTGGATCAGCTGGCTCCAAACCTTCTCTATCCCAATCAAACTCCTCATTCAACAACCGGCTATAATGCTCTCTCCATGCATCTTTAATATCCTCACTGTTCACCACTACCCTTCCATCATCATTCTTCACACACTGCTCACCTACAATGTCCCGATTATCCCTCTTCACCTGATTTGCCACCCTAAAAATCATATTTTTCCTTTCTCCATGATTTAGATTATCAAGTAAAAGTCTCTGTGACTCAGACTTCGCCCTGTATACCTCTCTTCTAGCCCTGCGCTTGGCAGCCACGTACTCCTCCCTGTTACCACCCTTCTTCCATTCCCGGAAAAGCCTTCTTTTCTCCTTAACTGCAGCTTCTACACCCTCATCCCACCACCAAGTTACTTTATGTCTTGGTGGGCCTCTTGTCCAACCGCATATTGCATCGGTAACTCTCAAGAGGTTGTTCTTAAGGGCTCTATACTGTTCATTAATGCCTCTATCTACTGCTTCCTGTTCAGCCACCACTCTCCTCATCTCACTATAAAAGGCATCCCTTACTGATTGGTTTCCCAGCTTCCATATTTTCCTCCTAGGTACATATGTCCTCCTTCTCATCACTCGTTTCTTAAGCACCATGTCACAAATCAACAGTTTGTGCTGCTGCACACACTCCTCGCTTCCTACAACTTTAACATCCCTCATTAATCTCCTATCAACCCTCCTGACCATACAGAGAAAATATGGCATCATTTTTGCATATCTACATAGGGGTTGATTGAAGCTGTAACAAACCTCCGAAGCTGAGTATCATTAGTTGTAACATATAGTAAAGATAATATTATAGTGGAGGGATCAACAGCCTCTCCATACTTCTTTCACGTTAATCTGGCTCAGATTCTTGTCCTATGCAGCTTATTTCACATAGCTGAGCAGCAGAAGATGATAGTATTATATGTCTACATCCTTTCTGTTGTACTTCTTTGTGACTGACATCATATACTAGTGTACATCTCTATACGTCTTTCACAATAACCTGGCCTAGATGTTTGTCCTTTTGCAGCTTATTTCACATAGCTCAGTGGCAGAAAAAGATTGTAATGTGGGTCTGCATCCTTTCTGTTGTGCTTCTCCGTGATTGGCATCATATTCTAGTGTACATCTTTTGTTACTGGTCGTCATTCAGTATGGAGAGATGGCAATTTGAGGCCAGATTAGAGTCAGAAGATTATAGCATGGATATTACCCTCTGAAGTGTAGTGCCCTGAGACAAAGTTACTTCAGTTAATGGGTGTACTGAGCTTCTTGTTGGGTAAGAAAGCTCCCTAACACCTCTTTCATTGTGATTTATTTTTGGGTATGGCTGGTTAATATCAATTTGTATATTATTTATGATGAGTGTGGTGGTATTTGAATGATTTACATGACAGAAGAGGCTAGTAAGGAGCAACAAGCAAATTAAGTAGCTTAGGAAGAGGCATTAGGGAGTGTCTTCAACCAACAAATATACAATCCCTGGTCATCTGTCTTTAATTATACTGGATTACACTACCTTAGCCCCAGACCCCTGCATCTTGAAAGGGGTGATGTGGTATTGGCTGTTAGTTATGTATTTATTTAAGTGGAACAAGTTTTTTTCATGCATTTATTAACATTATGACCATTTCCCATCTGTAGGTGAGAAGTTGGGATGGAAATGGTGATGATGATGATGATGGTGATGATAGTATTACATGTTGTGTTTATCCTGCCCTCTGTTGTAGCTGTCATGATATAACTCTTAACTCACAGGAACAGCACATTCCAATCATAGCCCACTCAGTTGTCAGGGATGTACCATAGACTAAGTGCATTATGGCAGTGGTGGTGATGTCAGATAAACATTATGAGGGTAGCTTGTCATGGATGGATGTCACTTTAACAGGAAGCCATTCATTAACTCATGCTCAGTCTTGTAACTATTTAATTTTAATTTTTTTCATTTTTTCTCCCTCAACATTAATTTATTCAGCCTTGAACACACTTTGAATTAGAGGAGTTATAATCTTCATTAACCCAAGCACTATAGAGGTCTGTCTTAGGTAAATGAAATAGTCTTGATTTTTTTCTTTTTTAAATGCAAGGAAGAAGGAACCAAAGGCCAGGAGCCCATAAATTGTTCCCTCCTAGAAATAAAACAAAAACAAGATAAGAGAGCCAAATTCAAGAACTGTTCATTTCGAGATGCCTGGACACACAGAAAAACTACAACACTGAAGTAAAGGGCCTGTTGCTTGAGGGAAGGGAAATAACTTAGTCTCATTCTGGCCCATTAGATGTTTTGATTCAGTTGTGGGGAGATTTTGACTGAAGGGGGTTAAAAACATCATTGTGCTCTTGGTGTTTACATTATGAAGTACAGTAGGTAATAAAGGTGGGGACAGATGCCTTGAGATGCTTGGTCCTGGTGCATATTTCTGTACATTATGCCTTTGAGCTTGTAGCAGGTTTTCATCCTTTCTTGTTAGACACAGTACAAGCCAGTGAATCATCCAGGTAGCCTGTAGGTGTTACCCTAGGTTGGCTAGACACCTGTGTCAAATAGCACCAGCCTCCCACACAAGGGCTTAAAAGCAAGCTAATATACACCATAGGGAACACTGAAAGTACCATTGTTGTACGGGATGTGTGTGAAGATTATTGGGTTGTACAGGGATAGAGATAGGCTTGGTTAGCACAATGACTTGGACAGAGCAGAGTTGGAAGTCCATCAGTGTTTTTTCCCCTCCATTATAAATGATTCTTCCATACGTGTCAAATAATAATTCTGGGGTGATGGGAAAAAACAGAAATGCCAGTGTTTTATGCTTAGCTTGTTTTCTATCTATCTATCTATCTATAGCCCGACGCCCTAATCCCGCAAAGGGTGGCCGCAGACAAAACTCCTCCAAGTCGCTCTGTCACCCACCATTTGCCTACCCTCCCCCCAGCTCACTCCCCCCTCCCTCATATACCTCTCAGCTCCATCCCTCCAACTCATCCTCGGTCTTCCCCTCCCTCTCCCTCCCTCCACCCCACCTGCATACACCCTCTTAGTCAGTCTTTCAATCTCCATTCTCTCCACACGTCCAAACCACCTCAGTGTACTTCTGCTAATCTTCTCAACCACATAGACATCCACCCCACAACATTCCTTCACTTCTTCATTCGTCAACCTGTCCCTCCATGTCACTTCACATGCTCCTCTCAAGTAACTTATTTCCTCTGCTCTCACTCTTGACTTGTTACCCTCTAGCAAGGTCCATGCCTCGCTTCCATACGTCAGGGTAGGGATCACGATACTACCATTCAATGACTTCTTGTTTTCACCCAATGGAAAGAGTTCAATGCCAAATTTGAACATAGGTTGTTTTTTGAATGATTATCTACTCTAGCTTGGCCAAAAACTTCTCTTGATCTTGAATGCTGAGTTGTAGGAGTATAGCACTAGATTATGATGCTAGTCACAAAGAAGTGCTAATCAAAGAATGTTAAGCTATAGTGATGCCTTTTATACCACTGAATTAAGTGAAATAAACTGGAAAAGGACAAAAACCTGAGCCAAGTTTTAGTGCAAAGAGTATAGTCAAATTTCCCACTAGTCTGGCAACACTTGCCCATCAACAGAGGAAAAAGTTGTGAGAGTTAGTCATCAGGTCAGAAGTGTGATGTAGTGAAATGCCTGAGAGAGACAGAGAATTTGTAACCATTTCTCTATAAAGTCAAATATCAAGTTGGCAGAAATTAAATGTAGTTAAGATGCATCAGTCAGAGAGTTAGGCTGATTCCCCAAGAGATAACCAAGGTATTTCAGTCACACGATGCCACTGAGGGAAGCTGGCTATAGCTGCTGTACCTTGGCTAAGATTTTTGTCCTTTTGCAGCTTTTTTCATGTAGCTCAGTGGCAGAAAAAGACCATACTTTGACTCTGCCTCTTTTCCACACCATTGTTTCATGCCTTACATCATATTCTAGCGTTGATTTCTTGTTACAACTCAGTATTCAACATGGAGAGATGGCAAATTTAGGCCAATAGAATGTATGTGTAATAGGTATGGTCGTATGCCAATATTCTGTTTAAATTGAGTGGCATAGTTTTTATTTTCTGCTGGTGCTTCTAAATCATTTTCTTTACATGAAAAAATGTTTGTTTTATCTCTATCTATCTATGTATCTGTCTGTCCATAGCCAAATGCTTTAATTCCAAAAGGGGTGGCCACAAACAGATCACCTCCGTGTTGCCCTGTCCTCTGCTATTTGGCCGTCTTCCCTCCAACTCTCATCCCCATCTCTGTCTCTCACTAATCTCTCCGTCAAGTGGTGGTAGTGATATAAACGGGAGACGCTACTGCCTGGTTACACAAATTTCATTCATCTACTTCCTCATCTCTCAAAAGGAGGATGGTGGACTGCAGAATAAGGGCAATTTCAGCCTGCAGTCCACCGGGTTCAGTGTTTCAGATGAGCCTGAGGTTGCAACTTCTACCGCTACTGCTACTGCTTTTACTATACTGCTACTACTACTACTACTACTACTACTACTACTACTACTACTACTACTACTACTACTATTACTACCATCATCATAGTGAAGAGATACAGACCTCTACTAGAAAATGTCCATCTGAATCTGTCAAAAAAAAATCACTGGGGGACTGGTGAAAATGAAGCATAAGGTCATGTGTAATGCATTTATACAGTACAGTACAGCATTACAGTGAAGTAAATACTGTATCTCATGGTTTTAAAATTTTTGTAACACATCCTCAGCAATTTATTTTACCCATTACTCTTCTGTATTGTTGTGTATGTTATTGATGCAAACTATGTCAATGTTAAAAGTATATAGGTAATGTCGAAGAGGATATGAAGGTTTAATATTCCCTAACACTTCTTTCTTAGTGAATTATTCTGCTTATTACACATCATTATTCTCTTGTACATTATTGGTGCAAACTGTCAGTACTGTAGTAAACTAATATGCAGGGCTGATACTGGTAACACTGAGCTGTCCCCACAACACAAGAAATCACCCAGCAAAATGGAAGTGAAGTGTTACATATAGATCACCCTGCATATTAGTTTACTACAGTACTGACAGTTTGCTGGGTGATTTCTTGTGTTGTGGGGACAGCTCAGTGTTACCAGTATCAGCCCTGCATCATTTATTTATCCCCCACTCCCCCTGCCACAACCATGCCCACACCAGCTGACTGAGCCATCCCCA
>JAGKTI010000311.1:102554-114815 GCA_018397915.1 Birgus latro
TCTCTGCCTCCACTTCACCCACATACACCCTTTTAGTGCATTATTGTATACGGAATTTCCATAACAGAATTATACTTTAAAGGGAAATTTTCCCTTTAATAAGGCAAATAATGTTGGGAGAAAATGATTCTGTTATCTCGGGCTTCCACTCCATTGATGTTTGTTAAATCGAGCATCTACTGTAGTTTAATTTGACACATTTGTATTGAAGTATTTATCTCCTGCAATTGAATCATAGGACTTGATATTTAGCTATGGCTTTTGGGATGATAGTGAGATTATACTTGCATTTATAACTTATTTTGGAGCTTTTGTATAGGGAAAAATGCAAATAAATCAGTTACTTTTAAAGTTGTACTTGAGAAAAAATATATGGTAAATTCTTTTTTTAGATAAAATGATTATTATTATTAATTACACAATACAGTATCATGGAGAAAAATATATTTCTTGTTTTGATTCCTTGAAAGTTATAGGAAAGCTCTTTACAGTAACCATGGTAATGAAGGAATGTAAGTGGCTGAGGCAGGAGAGATTTTAGCATTAAAATAAGAAAGGAACTTTTGCCGCCATGCCAATAGTTAACTCCTCCTCCCCCCACAACACAAGTCTGTAGGGTAGAGTTGGGCTGGTTCAGATGTTGGTTTTCTTAACTGTGCCTGTTGACCCTCCCTCAGTGTATCTTTACCTATGATATCTAGTGTTTTAAAATACTGTTTTTTTTTTTTTTTTTATGCAAGGAAGAAGGAACCAAAGGCCAGGACCCACATACTGTTCCTTCCAAGAAAAAGTAAAAACAATACAAAAGAGAGCCAAATTCAAGATCCATTCATTTCGAGATACCTGGACACACTGCGTTTGAAAGATTGGAGATCATAGGAAGCAGGGAATACAGACAGAGGAAGACAGTTCCAGAGTTGACCAGTTGCATAAATGAAGGACTGGGAGTAACGGTTAACTCTTGCATTAGAGAGTTGGACAGAAAAGGGATGAGAGTTTGTTGCTAGACGGGTACTACGTGCCCGTCGTAGAGGTGGAGGGATGCAAGCAGACAGTTCAGAGGAACAGTGACCATTGAAGCAGCGATAGAAGAGAGATAAAGATGCAACAGTGCGGCGAAGAGACAAAGGTTGAAGGGAATCAGTAAGAGGAGGAGAGTTAATGAGATGAAAAGCCTTTGACTCCACCCTATTGAGAAGAACTGCATGTGGGGAGCCTCCCCACACATGAGAGTTGTACTCCATACACGGGCGAATAAAACCCGTGTACAAGGTCAACATCCATGCAGGGGTAAAGAAAGTTCGGAGTCGGCCCAGCACACCTAATCTTTTGGAAGCAGATTTCACAAGAGATATAATATGTTCTTTCCAAGACAAATCCCGAGAGAATGAAACCCCTAGCATGTTCAAGGATGATGCAGGACTGAGCTGGACATTATTAAACATTAGTGGGTAATCCTGAGGAAGATTTTGTCGGGTTGATAAGTGTAAGAACTGAGTTTTTGATGCATTAAAAATAACAAGATTATTTTTACCCCAATCAGAGATATGAGCCAAGTCAGACATTAGGTGTGCCATAGCCTCATCCCTTGTTTGCTGAAGTAACTGCTGAGATGGACGTTGCGGAAATCGAATGGAAAGGTGAAGGGTGGAATCATCAGCATATGAGTGGATAGGGTTAGATGTACAGCTTAGAAGGTCATTGATGAATAAAAGAAAGAGAGTTGGTGACAGGACAGAGCCCTGAGGAACACCACTGTTGATAGGTCTAGGAGAAGAACGATTGCCGTCTACAACAGCAGCAATAGAACGACCAGAAAGGAAGCTGCAGATGAAGGCACAGATAGAAGGATAGAAACCGTAAGAGGGCAGTTTGGAAATCAAAGATTTATGCCAGACTCGATCGAAAGCCTTTGAGATGTCAAGTGCAATGGCAAAGCTTTCGCCAAAGTCCTGAAAGGAGGATGACCAGGAGTCTGAAAGGTAGGTGAGAAGATCGCCAGTGAAGCGTCCCTGACGGAACCCATACTGACGATCAGAAAGAAGGTTGTGACATGAAAGATGCTTTAAAATTTTTCTGTTCAGAACTGATTCAAAAACTTTTGATACACAGGATGTTAAAGCAATTGGGCGATAGTTAGAGGGTTGGGAATGGTCACCCTTCTTTGGGACTGGCTGAATGAGAG
The DNA here is from genome assembly GCA_018397915.1 of Birgus latro. Lineage (NCBI taxonomy): Eukaryota > Metazoa > Arthropoda > Malacostraca > Decapoda > Coenobitidae > Birgus > Birgus latro. The sequence continues at coordinate 104,740 of JAGKTI010000311.1, forward strand.
CAAACTTCCAGCAAGAAGGAAACGTACAAGTTGACAGACAAAGGCGAAGGAGGGACTCCATCAGGCCCATATGCCTTGTTAATATTGAGGCCAGTGATGGCAGAAAATACATCAGCTGAAGAAATTTTAATGCCAGTCATGAGGAAGTCTGAGGGGGGAAGTGATGGAGGAACAGCACCGGAATCGTCTAAGGTAGAATTGGAGGAGAAAGTCTGAGCAAAGATATCTGCTTTATCAGTAGAAGATATAGGTACAGAGCCATCAGAGTAGAAAAGAGGAGGGAAGGATGATGCGGTAAAGTTGTTAGAAAGGTTTTTGGCAAGGTGCCAAAAGGAGCAAGAAGAATTCGAGTTGGAGAGTTGAGAACATTTAGCACAGATGAAATTATTTTTAACAAAGTGAAGAACAGACCTAGCACGATTCCGGGCAGAAATATAAAGAAGATGTGATTCAGGGGTGGGTTGGCTCCGGTACCTTTTAAAGGTGTGTTGAGTTGCACTTGAGTGTTTCTCCTTTGTGGGACGGTTCTCTGCTACGCACACGGATATCAAGGGTGAACCGTTGTGAAGTTTACTGATATAATGTATTAGCCTTGTTGCTCTCATACACTGTCTTAAATGCCTGGTGGTCTAGTGAGATATGGTACCCCACCTACATGTGCTTGAAGGCGTTGTTTGGGGTTAGTTGCTTATGTAATGCTACTCAAGGAAAAGCAACTGGTCACTGTTGCCTTAACTGTCTGGGCACAGCAGCCTAGCCACAGGTGCCTGTGTTCCAAATGGGGCAAAATTCGATTGCATAATGAATGAATGAAATGTATTCTGGCACTGTGTCTTTAAATGAATGTGGCTTGATATGGTTTGTTTTTTTGTGTGATTTTCTCTGGAATGGACAATTTCATCTCCTTCCTTTTATATTAAGAAACTGCAAGTGATTTTACTGTTTCCTTCCACAGTGTTTTGGCAATCGTTATATTGTGGCACTTGTACTCATTCATCACTTTTTTGCAGGTTGTACAAGTGTGAGGGAACTAATACGTGTGGTCACTTTTGGAGACTTATTGTGGCTGGACCAGTGGAAGTGCTATTCTCTGATGAACATCGTGCTTCTGACATGTATCTGTGGGTGTGTTATTTCAAGACAGTGAAAGTAGTGAATCATTTCAAGAAAGTGAAAAGTCAGTGAACATTTGAACAGTGAAATGGATCTCTGCTAATTCATTGTATACTTTACTTTGGCCACCAGTTGTACAGTGTTATGTGGCATGGTAATATAATTTTAATGCCATTCCTGATGGATGGTGTTATGTGCTACTGTTAGTGTGTGAATGACTAGTGATTATCAGTGCTCCAGAGGAAAGTTGTATGCAAGTCAATCTCCAGCACAGATCACACACTAAACCTACAGTGCAGTGCCACCTGATAAGAAGAATATTTGGTACACTACTTTAGATTCTCCATGTTAGTGACCAGATGAACACTGTATATGCAAATTATAATGCACTTATAAAAAAAGACATAATTTACTGAATGAAAAAGTCAGAGGAAAGGGGTATTTAGTGAAAAGATGAATATGCTCAGAAATGAAATGCCTCCTGGTGGGGATTGGAGAAGATTTGATGGTTCCCGGGTTGGTGATAATTACAGAATTGTTCAAGAAGTGCCTGTGTCACAGCATCATGGAAGTCATTTACAGCATTCAGACTTGGGTATGCCTCCTGTTTCAAGAGTACCCACGGATAGTTTCGGTCAAGCAGATTTTCGAGGAGCAGGAGTTCAGAGACATACAGATTCTGTTTCTACAATGCATGATGGGTTAAGAAGTGAGAGGAATGTACGTTATCAAGAAGATCTAAGAATGAGAAACTTCGACTTAAATCCAAGTGTAAAACTTGAGGAGAGGGATATAAAAATATACAGCGAATCAGCTTTGCACCATCAGTCAGACTGGCGAGTAAGCTCCGTTACACCCAATTTGTCATCATCCAGCACAGCGACAAATACCAGCGGTTACAACACCAGAGCAGACCCAGGTCCAGGTCAGAGTAAGGGTGAGAAGAGATCTAAAGCATTTGATTATCTGAAGACCTGGCGACTCAAAATGAATATGCCGACGGATTCATTCATGACAGAAAAGCAGTCTGTGAACAGTTTCAGAGAGCCTCAGGTACAAGGCTTAAGTAATATTCCATCACAGGGTGGAATCTCTACAAACACAGCAACCCAGTCTGGTATAGGAAGTAAGAACTCTGGTACAGGAAATAAGAACTTGAACTTGGAAGTCACATGTATGGAAGCATCTCCTCCATGGAAGTGGAATGCTAATTCTGCAACCAATCTGACTAATTTACCTGGGGCAAACAGTATATCTGTGGCATTTCAAGAAAACAGTGGAAGAGGCCATGGCAGTGTTGCCTTGCAACCAACCTCGTATGCAGGCAACCAAATTGTGTCTTCAACAGTGCACCCAGATAAAGGACATACAGTTGATTACCAACACCAACGAAGTAGGGTTGACTACCAACACCAAAGAAGAGGTGTACTACTTAGTGACTCTTCAGCTGGTTACCAGCACCAAAGACGAGGGACAGTACCCAGTGACTCTGCATTATGTATGCCTCAGGTCACTAATGCATATGGTACTACATTTAGTCAACAAAGTAACTGGAATAATCCATCATTAACAGTACATAACCCATTCCCTAATACAGAAAATTTTACAGGTTCATCTGTCAACCTGCAGCTTGTTTCCTTTGCACAGAACTCTCAGGCCACTCACAATGAACCAGTATCAGTAATACCTTTTCAGTATCAGTCTAACTCTCATCAACCAGCAGTGCAGTATGCAGATAGGTCACTCAATGTGTCTGAAGAAGAAGCCTTAAGTCAGCAGTGGAATAAATACAAGGAAAGCTCTGTCCATTCTAACAGACACAAGAGGAGCAGATCTCGAAGTCCACTTCGAGAAAAATCTCCAAGACTGGTTGGAGGAAGACATTCTCCAGAATCTATATGGAGGAAGAACTCTCCATATCCATCCACAGGAGAACATTATGAAGTAGCCAGACGAGTAGAAAAATCTCCTGATTTTCGTATCAGATCCCCCGGACCATCGAGACAAAGAAGGTCACCTGGGCGAAGAACCAGCGTCCTGTCACCTGACTCAGTGCCTCGGAGGTCACCTGGACGCAGGTATAGGGCAGGCTCACCGTTGTCGTGGGAAAGAGACAGGTCAGCCAGAAATAGAAGTTTGGGTTCTCCTGTTTCAGTCCCCAGAAGAAAATCTCCAGTTGTTTATACAAAAGGAAGATCTAGGTCAAGGAGCAAAAGATCTTTTGAGTTACCTGCTAATGAACTGTCTCCTAGATCATCCAGAGCAAGATCTCCAAGACTAGAAGGTCAGCATCGATCAAGAACCAGGTCACCTGTGCCACGCTTAAAACATGATAGGCCATATTCAAGATCCCCAAGGCTCTATTCAAGACATCCCACATCTCCAAGAGACTATTCTAGATCTCCAAGACCCAGTGCAAAATATCCAAAACACTACTCAGTATCCCAAAGAAATTACTCAGTGTCTCCAAGACGTTATTCAAGATCCCCAAGGCGCAGTTCAAGATACAGGAAACATTCAAGATCCCCAAGACCACTCTCAGGATCTGTTAGACCGTTATCGAGATCTCCTGGGCCACCGTCAACATCTTTGAGGCCCTCTTCAAGATCCCCAGGACAACATTCAAGATCCCCAAGACCTTTCTCAAGATCTCTGAGGCCTTTATCAAGATCCCCAAGACCACTTCCCCGATCCCCGGGCACAGCATCAAGGCAGTCCAGACCACTTCCTCTATCCCCGGGCACAGCATCAAGGCAGTCCAGACCACTTCCTCGATCCCCAGGACCAGCATCGAGGCAGTCCAGACAGCTGTCCTCATCACCAAGACGTGTGGCCAGGTATCCACGATCTTTGTCGAGCTCACCACAGCGGTTTTCCCGGCTTTCTTCCGAGTACAGAGGAGGGTCAGCTTTTGGAGGTCATGGCAAGGTACTGCAGGACAACATACATGGATCACCCTATCTTGAAGACATATCCTTGTCTCCGAGGTCAAACAGAGGCACATCTCCTGTGGTTTTGAATGATGATAGACCAGTACAAAGCTCTCCCCATGAAAAATCGCTTACACTGGAGTCACTTCAGAGAGACTGCTCGCCGGTGTCCCTAGGTTCCATGGGTGTTGCTGAGGACCATGCCACAAGTGTACACAGTAATCCAGGTCACGCCACCAGCCCCAGGTCACGGTCACCACCTTCAAGCTTACATCGTGGCTGCTCACCGATGTCGCCTGATTCTCAGCCAGAAGTTCATGGCATTTCATATCATGGTGAGAGGGTGAGTGAAGCGGTTTATAGGACCAAGAGTAAGTGGGCAAGACATTCAATTGATAGGTCATCAGCAGAGAGTGATAGTGATGTGTCTGTAGCAGGGTCTTTACATAGGGAAATATCAATAGAGAGATCTCCACAGTTGGCTGTTGACTCTAATCACAGTAGTGAAGAAGTTGACAGAGGACCTCAGGTTAATGCTAAAAATAAAATGGAAAATGATGACAACGAAGATTTGAGACTTCATTTGTTACGGCTTCGCGAACAGAAGGTTGAACTAAAATTGAGAAAATTAGAAGAGGAAAGTTTTGAAACAGAATGTAAATTGTGGGAACTGAAGAAGAAAGGTAAGAAGTAGTGTGATGTTGCTTGAGGATTAGATTAGTATTTTACCAGTACACTAATGCATCTGTATAAGTTAACTCACTTATACACTGATTTAAACAAGGAAATTTAGTTACTCTTAATGCTGCTGTATAACAAAATCCACTCATACACAGATTTAAACAAGGAAGGTTACTTTTGCCGGAAGGCAGATTGAAATACAAATGTGAACCTTTGTTCCATTGATGTGGATTGTAGGTATATAATAATCCTTTTGTGACACAGGCATTACAAAACAATTATAGTTTTGTGAATTTATAAAGAAAACACTCATATAGAACTTACTGGTATGTTACTGGTATCTGCATTAATGGATGTATACAGGCTGGCCCATATACTGTAACACTCCTTATCTACTCCCCAGGTGCCTTCTTGTGTTGTTGTGGGGATGGCTTAATCACTGTTATCAATGTCTAACTTGTATAATTTTTTCATTTCCTACGCCCACCGTCACATCCGTACCCATATCAGCAGACTGAGCCATTCCTGAAACACACAAGATAACATGAGGTGAGTTTGTAGTGGAGTGATGTTTATGAACACCTGTATGAAATAGTATACAGCTATTCCTCACTTAATCCACAGTCACGTAACACATTTTTCACCATAAACCTATTCAGTATATGAGGATAATTTTCACCTGTTTAACTAAACACTGTCCATTGTAGAAAAAGAAGGAAAAAAAAATAAGTGTAACGTAAACAGGAGTGGTTATAATATGGGTGGCCAGGGATATGTCAGGTGGCCAGCCGATTTACTCTCATCAAAGTCCAAAGCCAATCTGCCTAAAGTCCATTAACACCTATACATACATACATACATTCCCCTTTTACTCTAACTTGGCCTAAAATTGCCATCTCTTCTTGAATGCTGAGTTGTAAGTACAATTGAATAAGAGAATATGATGCTGATCTTGAAGAGGTGCTCTGGAAAGGATATTAAGCCATATTATTGTCTTATTGTCTCACTGAGCTGCAAAATGACAAAAGTTTGGGCCACGTTAGGATAAAGAGAGTGTAGTAGCTGTAGTTGTAGGCTGAGGTTCATATGAAATGTAAACTTAGTGGACTACAGGGTTAAATTGCCATTCTGCAGTCCACCATCCTCCTTTTGGGGATAGGGAAGTACGAGTAGTTGAGGGGTATTTGTATAACCAGTCACCCATTTATATCAGTGCCACCACATGGAGCTGTCCCTCTCCAGCGCCCCAGCGCCACCTAAAACACCACAGTCTTATGAAGACATTGTAACGTAACAATGAATCACATGCCGGTAACTGCTGCACACATGGGAAAGTAATGAAATAATGGGTATCGTTCATATCAGTCATACCCATGTGATCTACATTTTCTTACATAATTATAGCAGTTATCATAGCTGTCTTGTGGAATTATTTGCAGAATTATCATAGTTATCACATGCTATTCTGTCAGTTATCACAGTAGCCTAAACAAGGTTACTGATGGACCCATGGTATTGTCATTGTGTCAGTTTGTTTGTCCTGTATCTCATTAAAGTATTCATTATTATATTACCTTCCTAAAAGTACATCAGTCACTATCACTCAACACTGCAGATTCACACCAGCTCAGATACCTGCACATCACAAAAGAAATAGTGACGGCATGTGATATCACTGCACTCGCACAATCAGCAATAGCAAATAGGCAGAAGGAATATGTGTGAGTAGTGGGCACATTTTGTGAACAGAGCAACCACGATTGACACCTGACACACATAATGCACACCTCTTGGCCAGCATTACTGTATCTTTCAGCTTCTGTGTTGGTTATAATTTTTATCCACCACTGCAGTCAGTTAAAACAGGAGGAAACCAATTGTGTTCCAGAGTAAGGTAAAAGACTAGGCAGTCATTAAAGTGAAATAGTGTGTACATAGATGGAGTAAACAGTAAAGCATCAGGGTGGAAACAACTCTTGCCAGCATGTGTCTTGGTATGTCATATATTTTTGTTAACTGGTATGAACTTTGATACATGCACATACACCCAGTCTCATCACATACACTTTGATACCTGCAGCCTTGAATGTGATTTGTAATAATATTTGAATGTAATTATTCATGCAGGAACTTAACTCCTAGTGATTTTTGCCTAACATAATCATTTTTAGGAACATATCTGCTGAGTTAAGTGAGGAATAATAGTATGTACTGCGTGCTGTTCATTTATGCTTTTGTTGTTATAAGTGTTTTACTATAATTTATGAGTAAGGTTTAAGATGTTACGCCCTGTTTCTAGTAAATTAGTACATGGACTGTGGCTCTTGTAAAGTGTTGTGGAGAGATATATACCATGTTGCATAGCAGTAATTTCCCACATATGCACCAAAACTCACTGTGTACATATAGTAATTATCAACATTAATAAGTACAAATTTTCACAATGGATTGGCTATTCATGTCCACTTTGCACGGATGACCTTGGCTATTCATGACCACTTTGCACGGATGACCTCTGTTTTATTTTATTCTAGCTGTCTCCAGATGATTTTATTCAGCCTTGGAGAGACTTCAGACTGGAGGAGTTAAATATGGCCCTTATTAACCCCTGCTCAGCTTGAGAATGAGAGACTGACTAGAAGAGGGGATGTGAGTGACATGGAGGGGGAGAGGGGGAAGAGGAGACCAAGGATGGATGTGATGGAGGGATGGAGTGGAGAGGAAGAAGAATGAGAAACTGACTAGAAGTGTATTTGAGTGAGGTGGATTGAGAAAGTGGGAGATACCATGGATGAGCTGGAGAGTTAGAGTGGAGAGATGGGGAGGGTGAGTTGGAGGGAAGGCAACTAGATGGCAGAGAACAAGGCGACTTGGAGATTTGTTTGTGGCCACTCCTCACAGAAGTATGGCAACTGACTATAGGTAGATAAATAGATAGACTACTTGAGGTCTCTCCCAAGCAGAATGAAATAGTTGGACAGTAGCAGAAAAATAAAATGTAGAAATAGGTCATGGGATAGAATGAAGATTATGTAGCTGAGCTGCATTTATTACAATCATGCTCAGAAATACACACTTGTCCCCGATAACAAACACTGTACAGTCCCTTGATGTTTTATAGCCATCGTTACTTCTCTAGCTTCACTTACCTGCAAATGTACATAAGAGAATTGTGAACATTGGAGACGGAGGAGAGTTTTGTACAGTATATTGGAGATACTGTATAGGAGAATTGTGTACATATGCTAGAGTTGTTTTGTTCAGTTAAAAAAGTGTTTTGCAGTTCTTTGTAAATATGTTGGAATCATATAGTGTTCCATGTTAACCCCTTCAGTCTGATGACTTACTATTATTATTTTTTTATGGTGATGGTGGTGGTGGTGATAATTATTTTTATTATTACAGCCAACCTCTGCTATTTGCAGATTCACCATTTGCGTGTTCGCATGTTCACGAATTGGAAAATTATTTCAGAAATTCACAGAAAAGAAGGCTTTTCCGGGAATGGAAGAATGGTGGTAACAGGGAGGAGTACTTGGCTGCCAAGCGCAGGGCTAGAAGGGAGGTATACAGGGCGAAGTTTGAGTCACAGAGACTTTTACTTGATAATCTAAATCATGGAGAAAGGAAAAATATGATTTTTAGGGTGGCAAATCAGGTGAAGAGGGATAATCGGGACATTGTAGGTGAGCAGTGTGTGAAGAATGATGATGGAAGGGAGAAAGATGCATGGAGAGAGCATTATAGCCGATTGTTGAATGAGGAGTTTGATTGGGATAGAGAAGGTTTGGAGCCAGCTGATCCAGTGTTTGGCCCTTGGCCTTTGATTGACGCTGCTACTGTGAGTCAGGCAATAGGCAGGATGCGTGTGGGGAAGGCGGCAGGTGTGTCTGGGTTGACTGCCAAAATGTTGAAGGCCTCAGGAGATACTGGGGTGAGGTTAGTCACTGACCTGATAAATATGATTATATATGAGTGTGTTGTCCCAGATGATTGGCTGAAGAGTGTAATTGTAAATGTTTACAAAGGAAAGGATGATGCCCTGGAAAGGGGAAATTACAGAGGTATAAAGCTCTTAGATCAGATAATGAAAGTAATGGAGAGAGTTCTAGAAGGTATGATTAGAGAAAGAGTGAATATTGATGAAATGCAGTTTGGGTTTATGCCAGGCAGGGGGACCACTGATGCCATATTCATTGTTTGACAGCTTCAGGAAAAATATATTGGCAAGAAAAGGGAATTGTATTTTGTTTTTGTTGATTTGGAAAAGGCCTTTGACAGAGTCCCTAGAGAGGTGGTGAAGTGGGCAATGAGAAAGCTAGGGTTGGAAGAGTGGCTGGTTAGGGTGGTTATGGCCATGTACATGGGTGCTCGCACCCAGGTAAGAGTGAATGGATCTTTCAGTGATGAGTTTTCCGTGAATGTTGGTGTGCATCAGGGGTCAGTTTTGAGTCCCTTGTTGTTTATCATGGTGCTTGAAGCCCTCTCACGTGACTTCAAAGATGGACTCCCATGGGAGATGTTGTATGCTGATGATTTGGTGTTGATTGCAGAGAATGAAAAGGAGGTGGAGGAAAGATTTAAGAAGTGGAGAGATGGTATGGGGTACAAGGGCTTAAGGGTAAATGCAGATAAAACAAAAGTGATGATATCTAGGGTTGGTGGCGGTACAATCAGAGGAGAGGGAGAGTTGCCATGTGCAGTTAGCCACATGGGTGTGGGAAGTAATTCCATCTTGTGCAGTGTTTGTGATAAATGGGTGCACAAGAGATGTAGTGGTATTAGAGGTAGACTGCGAGATGATGCTGATTTCATGTGTGCGGCTTGTCGGGGAGAGCAGGTGGAGATTGTTAGGCGTGAGAGGGTTGAACTTGCAGATGAGTCTCTTGAGTGTGTGGAGGAGTTTTGTTATTTGGGAGACATGTTATGTGCCGGAGGTGGGGCTGGAGTTAGCTCGGTTGCTAGGGTGAGAAGTGGTTGGAAGAAGTTCAGGGAGCTGTTGCCTCTCCTGACATTGAGAGGACTCTCCTTACGTGCTAAGGGGTCTTTGTATGCAGCATGTGTTAGGAGTGTGATGCTGTTTGGTAGTGAGACCTGGGCAGTAAAGGAAGAGGATATTCACAGGTTTAAACGTACAGAAATGACAATGATTAGGTGGATGTGCAGTGCGTCCCTGCGTGCAAGGCCTGGGGGGGCTGGGTTTACGATGGAAGAGTTGAGAGGTAGGATGGGACTGGAGTGTATTGGTGTTGTGATGAGGAGAGGTAGGCTGAGGTGGTTTGGACATGTGGAGAGGATGGGGGATGATAATTGGGTACAGAGGGTGAGAGGTGTTAATATTGGGGGAGGGGT
>JAGKTI010000311.1:119473-149213 GCA_018397915.1 Birgus latro
TAGATGGTAGGAGGATGAATATAGTTTTGAATGGTGAGTTGCTTGAGGAGGTTGAGTGTTTTAAGTATTTAGGGTCACATGTTGCTGCGGATGGAAGAATAGATGCAGAAGTGAAGTTTAGAATGAATGAAGTTGGAAAGGTGCTGGGAGGAATGAAAAAAGTGTTTGGATGTCGTTCACTCAGAATGGATGTAAAGAGAAGGCTGTATGAGGGTGTTGTGGTACCGACTGCATTATATGGGGCTGAAACATGGAATATGGGTGTAGCAGAGAGGAAAAGTCTGAATGTAATGGAGATGAGGTGTCTGAGGAGTATGTGTGGAGTGACGCGTATGGATCGAGTGAGAAATGAAGAAGTGCGAAGGAGAACTGGAATTGTTCGGGAGATGGCTGATCGAGTTGAACAGAGGGTGTTGCGATGGTTTGGGCATATGGAGAGAATGGATAATGAGCGATTGGTGAAAAAGATAACTAGATCTGATGTGAGAGGTGTAAGGCTGAGAGGAAGACCACGAATAGGATGGATGGACAGTGTGAAGAGAGCATTGGATGCGAGAGGGTTGTCTGTTGAGCAAGGAAGAGTGGCTGTGCGTGATAGAAATGAATGGAGAGAAATTGTGAATAAATAAATGATGATGCAGCCCTGAGGGGATATTCTCCTGCATTTTGTCCGATCAGCTGATCAGGTCAGGTGCGGGTAAGGGGATGGGTCCATTATGATGTGGCAGGGGTAAACCAGCTTTGCTGTCGGGCCCTGCTGCGGATGTCACTGACTGCCCTGCGTAGTTGACCCTCGTGCGGTGTGGTGCGGTGAGGATCTGTCCCTTCTCCCCTTTAGGGCTAAGATGCGAATGAATGTGTATGAGTGGATGAGTAAATTGGTAGTGTGTTGACCTGTCTCGGCTACCTCCCTTTTCTTGGGGGAAGCAGCCTAGGTATATACATAGATAGATAGTTAAACTGTGCAGTTACGGTTATTCATCGTCCATTGTGTACTGCACGACAGACTCTCATTGTCATCATGGCATGGGTGAGTACAGTACACTGTACCCAGAAGGGCTTGTGTATCATCATGTACTGTCTTTTTAGCAAGTATTATTGTGCCATAAAATGCGTTTACGGAAATCATAGCGGGTCGGTAGGTACGGGCAAGAGTTAAAACAGTGAAACCAGTGATTTTTGTGGAAAGTACACGGATTATTCACTGATTTCACCCATTCACGGGGATCCTGCACATAACCCCTGCCAATAGTAGGGGTTGACTTTATTATTATATCATAAATTAGACTGAGGTGGTATGGGCATGTGGAGAGGATGGAGGATGACAGTTGGGTGCAGAAAGTGAGAAGTGTGAATGTCGGGAGTAGGGTTGTGAGAGGCAGATCAGAAAAGACCTGGTACAAGGTCGTAGAGTGTGACCTCACCGATAATGGGCCGAATAGGGAGGCTGCCAGAGCTCCAGCAGTGTGGAGAGCCGCTGTTTGGTGACCAAGGCTGACATATGCTATCTTGTTGGAGCCTTTATAAATGATACGATACAGTTATTATTATTATTATTATTATTGTTATTATTCTGCTACCTCCAGAAAATTTTATTCATCATTTGGGAGATTCTTGTTGTGGAAGGGTGTATTCAGGATATATCCAACTCCTTTCAATATGCTCCCCAAAGATTATGAAAAACTGTTGTGTCGAGTTTGGATTCAAGGGGCATTTAGGATTGTAGCAGCAAAGACACCAAAAGTGTTGTAAAACATGGTCTGCTTTGTGTGTGCGTGCATGTGTGTGTTCTTACTTAATTGTATCTTTACAGGAATGAATCAGCGTCGTACTGTCCTGTGTATTAAACCATTTTTATCATACATAGCCATAAATTTATGAATTGTTTTGGCACACACTGTTTCATCCGGTAATGCTTTCCATTGATCAGTTGCCCTGTTTGGGAAACTGAATTTCCTTACATCTTTATCATATCTCTTTTTATGCAGTTTTTTGCAGTGTCCTCGATGCTTCCCCATAGGTTATATATTAATTTATGTCTATTTTCTCTTTCTGCGTGATGCTTTTATATAGCATAATAATGTCTCCTCTTTTCCTTCTCTCTTGTACTGTTGGTAGTTTTAATTTTTCTAGACTTTCATCATAGGTTAGATCCCTTAACCCATGGACGCTAGGCTAAAATTGGCCTGGGCATCACCTCAGTACAGAAAATCCAAGAAAGTAGCCTTACTTCAAATTTCATTGTCTCAGATAGGGAACTGAATTAATGACCATATTATTCATCAGCTTCTCATCTTGCAAATGCACCCATCACCAGGTCTGTAGGTGGTCCTGTTGATGAGTAAGTCGCTGTTGAAGATGAGTAACTTTCAGTGGATAACGGGACTGCTTCCAAGGCAGTGCGCCTGGCCATGGCTTGGGTCCCACGGCACGCAGCCTGGCCAGTCTTTGGTAGTGCTGCCCAGGTGAACACTGAGGAGTGTTGGCAGTGCTGCCCAACACTGCCTTCACTTTCATACACAGTCTTCAACATATCTCTACCTTGAGCTATGGTTTTGAGTCATCATGCTGTACATGTGGCTCGTCTGTTTTTCTGGCCGTAACAGACTGCTACTTTGCCCCGTTGGTGTGTAGAACTCTCACAGATGCAATTAAAAATGCCCCCCCCCCCCAAAAAAAAAAAAAAAAAAATAAATAAAACTCATTTTTCCGTACTTTTCAACCAACTTCACATCTTCTTTTTCCATTACTACTGTATATCTTCCGCAGGTAGCACACACTAGTGTAATGAAAATTATATTCCTAAAATTACGATACATCTTGAGGTAGACACTTGTGCTACACTTTATGTGCTTGGGCACTTTTTTTTGGCTTAGGACTTATACTTACCTTACAACTTATTTTCTATAGCACTTGTTCTACTTGCACTTGATATCACATTTACAGTGCATATCACGTACTTTTCATCTGTCTATCTATCTATCGCCAGACGCCTCAATCCTGAACGGGGTGGCCACAAACAAATTGCCTCCATGTCACTCTGTCCCCTGCCATTTCACTACCACGCTTCCAACTCACACTCCCCTCTCTCATATACCTCTCCGCTCCATCCCTCCATCTCATCCTCGGCCTCCCCCTCCTTCTCGCCCCCTCCACCTTACTCACATACACTCTCCTCGTCAATCTTTCACTCTCCATCCTCTCCACATGCCCAAACCACCTTAACATGTTTCTCCTAACGCTTCCCATCACGTCCTCAACCACACCACAATGTTCCTTCACTTCCTCATTTGTTAGTCTGTCTCTCCATGTGACTCCACATGCTCCTCTCAAATAACTCATTTCCACTGCTCTCACTCTTGACTTCTGTCCTTCCAACAAGGTCCAAGCTTCACTTCCATATGTCAGAGTTGGTATCACAATAGTGTCATGTAACAACTTTTTCACTTCCATGCTCACCTCCCTGTTTCTTATCACTGCTTTTAACGAACCAGCAACCTTTCTTTTCTTCCCTGCTGTACCCTTTCGAGCACTTCAGCCTCCAGACTACCATCCTTACTCATCACACTGCCCAAGTACTTAAATTCACTCACATTCTCAATTTCCTTCCCATCCAGTCTCACTGTACACTCACTGGCTTCACTTCTCTCGAAGACTATCACTTTACTCTTCCCCACATTCACCTTTAGATTCCGTTTCTTACACACACTCCCAAACTCATCTACCAAGCCTTGCAGCTCCCCTTCGTCTTCACTCAACAACACAGTATCATCTGCAAACAACAGTACAGGGAGTTTCCAAACACTGCCCTTTCTCACTAGGGCCATTCCAACATCCACTGCCCGACCTTGTATCTCTTTTATAACCCCATCCATATACAGATTGAACAACCATGGAGACATGACACATCCTTGTTTCAATCCAACCTTCAAATGGAAAGATTCACTCAGTTTGCCATCCACACACACATTGCAGCCTTAGCACCCTCATACATACTCTTCACTGCCTTCAACAACTTCCCATCCACTCCATATATTCTTAATACCTTCCACAAACCTTGTCTATCCACCCTGTCATATGCTTTCTCTAGATCCATGAAGGCTGCATACAACTTCTTGCCCTTCTCTAGAAACTTTTCCACTACGGATCTAAGAATGAATATCTGGTCTACACAACCTCTTCCCTTCCTAAAACCTCCTTGTTCTTCTCCAACTAATTCCTCAGTAATTTCCCTAACTCTGTCAATAAGTATCCTACCATATATTTTTCCTATTACACTGAGAAGGCAAATGCCCCTATGATTACCACACACTGCTTTTCCCCCTTTTCCTTTGTACAGAGGAATAATTATACCTGACTTCCAATCCTCCGGGACTCTACCCTCCTCCCTCCTCCCAAGCCAATCTGCACACCTTCCACATCCATTCTATTACTATCTCTTCCCCATGCTTCAGCATTTCACCACACACTCCATCAATTCCTGGGGCTTTCCCCATTTTAACTTTCTTCATTGCTTTCACCACTTCCATCCTGGTGATTTCTTCCTCTCTTCTCACAACCCTCCTTCTCGCTGCCATTCCCCAGCCACTTATACTTGCATTACCCTCATTCTCTATGTTCAACAGTTCATTAAAGTGTTCTCTCCATCTGTTTACTTTTTCTCCCTTCTCCACTAGTAATCTACCATTTTTATCTTTCACACCCCCACTGACTTCGTTGGCACCCTGTCTAGCTCTCTTTACCTCCTTCCAGAACATTTTCTTACATTCCCTCCACTTTGCACTCAAATTCCTTCCAAATTCCTCATCCACTCTCCTCTTACTTTCTCTTACTAATCTTTTCACCTTTCTCCTCCTCACTACATATAACTCTCTCGTCCGTCTCTCAGCTTCTTCGTCGCCCCTGTTCCTCATCCACTCATTATATGCTTTCTTCTTTTGTGCCACAGCCTCTCTCACCTCTTCAGTCCACCATGCTGTTCCCTGAACCCCCTTTTGTCTTCTCTTCACCCCACACAGCACCTCACATGCTGCACAGATTTCTTCTGTGAATACCTTGCACACACCCTCCACGTCCCCCATCTGCTCCAATCTATATTTACCCAGTCGCTCCTCCACTTCCCTTCTATATTCAGCCTTTATTCCATCCTCTTGTAACTTTTCTACCCTCCTTGTAACAAATACTTCCTCCTGTCTTTCCCTTCTTCTCTTCCTCCATCTTGTTTGGATTCTGATTCTGGCCACCACCAATTGGTGGTCAGAAAGTCCACTCCCCCAACCTCTGTATACTCTTGTATCCATTATACATCTTATCCTTTCATCCACACACACATAGTCAATCATTGCCTTCCGTTCATTCATTCCCCCGTCCTCTCTTCTCACCACTCGCCATGTATACCTATGGATCATTTTGTGCCTGAAGAGGGTATTAGCTACCACCAACCCCCTCCCAGCACAAATGTCCACTAAAGCACTGCCATTCTCATCCATCTCTGCAGGCACACCCCACTCACCAACCACTCCATCCACCTTCTCATTCCCTACTTTTCCATTCATATCTCCAATCAGAAACACTCTCTCATTCCTTTCAAACTTTTCCAAGCAGACTTCCACATTTGTCCAAAACTCTTCTCTCACTCTACTTACATGATCTTGCGTTGGCGCACACACGCACACAATTGCCCACATTTGTAGTCCAACTTTCACTCTTACCCACACAATCCTTGACCCAACTGATCCATACTCTCTTACATTCTCCTTCCACCTGTTGCTCACAACAATACACACTCCCTCTTTCGCCCTCTCATTCTCACCCACTCCTGCGCATATACCCCACCCACATTCCCATTCTCTCACACTCTCACCTCGCCATTTAGTTTCATAATACTACCAAATGCCACAAAATATACAAAAGTACTACCCAAGAAAGGAATTTTCTTCAAGTGCAACTTGGGGTTCTGTTTCCTTAGGTGCTAGGGTAACTATAATTATTCACATGTTCAGTGTAACAGATCACCATTGCACTTATAACTTATACATAATACACACAGCACTTGCACAAGATTCCCCCTTTATTTACAGTCTCCCACACACCTGTGCTCAGTAGTCTTGGTATTGGTGATAGTCGAAGAAACACTCGGGGTGGAATGCTACCTTGCACTCATTACACTGATAGTAAGACTCCTTTCGTGCTTGGTCTCGACGTTCTGTTGTTGTGCAGATATGGCATCTCCTGTAGGCCAAGCGGCCTGCAGGAGTTCTGCCCAGGTGCACTAGACAGTGGCGAGATAGGTAATTAGCACTGGCCAACCTGTCAGCCATCACAACCTGATACCATGGCCTCCTTGAACCTGCAGCCTGAACACTTGCATACTTTTCAAGGAGTTGGACTGCCAGTTCTTTCTCATACTTGCATAGAGACATAGCCAACCCCACCACCTTCTTGTAAAGAATAAAACTGTTCAGAATTCAAATATCAAGAAGGTGTGAGAACGCCTCTTTGTAAGAGCGGCAGGATTTCCGGAGACAATCTCACCTATCTGCATGTCCGACTTGATGATGAGCTGCATGTTGATGTTATAATCATTGATGGCATCTGGCTTGAACATGTGTTTCCTGGTCCTGTGGTCTGTCTTGCCTGTTTCTTCCATAACCCTCTTGTGAACTGTGGAAAACATGCTGACCTTACATATGTTGTGCCAGTGGATTGCCAGCATCTGACCACACTTCTGGGTTAGCAAGGCACCTTTCTTGGTCTTGTCGGGGAAGGATGGAAAATTCCACCGATTGGTTTGGATAGTTCCACAGTCTTAATTTCATATTCAAGGAGATGCTTTGTCAGTGCTGGGGAAGTGTTAAAATTGTCTGTGTACAGGATATGATTCTTATGAAAGAACCTGTCCATCAGCACTTTTACGAGTTGAAGCAGAAAAGCCATGTGAGTCGTCAGATGGAATGTCCACATCTGTAGCGGAATACATAATCACGTCCAGCATTTGTCCAGTATGGCAGTCACAGAGGACAAAAAACTTCAGTCCAAAACGGTGATGTTTTGAGGGCACATACTGAATAAATGCCAGCTGACCCCAGAACAGAACAAGCGACTCGTCTATCACCACTGTCTGAAATGGCCGGAAAAGCCTCAGAAATGCATCCTAGAGGAGCCTAAGCATTTTCCTTATTGTCCACAGCTTGTCATTTGGCACCAGGCCATAGTTCTTGCAAAAATGCAGGAAACACAATATTGCAAGGTATCGATCACGCCTCATGTACTTGCCGAAGACAGGTGTGTGGACGATTTCATTTACGGTCCAATAATCATGTAGTGCATGTTTTTTTACATGCACCATAATCATCATAAGCACGAGCCACACGTGTCTCCTCCGCCTCCACAACCTTCCAATCCTTCATCGTGGGGTCCTTTCTCACCGACATGTTGAGCCAGCACACAGAGATCGCCTGGTGATAATTTGTTTCCTCCACCAGGAACTGGACAGTACAGGTGGTGAAATGGCTTTGAAAAAAAAAACGGAATAGATGATGTTCCTGCCCCAAGGTGTGTATGCCAGCCCCTGTTGCACCAAAGGCAGGTGTTGCTGGCCCTCGCCTTGCTCCCACACGAAAGCATCAAGCCTGCTGACGTTGGGGGTTGTGCGGCGTGATGCTCCCACACCTGGACGGCTCCTGTGGCCACGGGCACAGCCATGGGCATGACCAAGGGCATAGCCATGGGCAGGGAGGGGAGTAGAAGGCAAAGTGGAGGTAGAGGTGGTGGAGGCCAAGGGCAATGGCTCACCTGTACCTGAGACTTCCTGGGGTGATGCTGGCCTGCCACGCTGACAAAGTGTTGCCGCAGACCTCCATTTTCCCATGTTAGAAGGGCCAGGTTATTGTGATATAGCCCTAGAGGTGCTTGGTTGTGTTGAGGAGAGTCGTGATGCGGACTCTCAGCAACGCACTGCCTGCGTGCGTGTTGGTGAGACAGGGTGGCGGCAATTATGGAGAACATGAGCGTCTCCCTCACCACCATCTCCCTCACTTTTACCTCTTCAAGGATCGTCCGCTTCCTCATCAGAGGCAAAGGTGTCGCTCTCATATGCTGTCCCCACCTCCTGAAGCTCTGTGAGTGCGGTATCTGAAGGGGCAGGGATTGGAGGATGAGACACCTCACTCTCCACATGGTAACGTCCCTCCTTCTCGGAGGAAGTTTCCTCACTCTCTGCAAAACTAGGAACAGTCATGTCAAGGGCATATCCAATTGTACTCTCACCAAGCCGTTTCACATTTCTCTGCGACAGGAGCTTGGCAGGGGTGGTTGATGCAACAGGGACCCGTGTGCTGGGGACAGAATCGAATGAGGTTGAATCAGACGACATTGCTGTATGATTGGCAGTGGCACAGGAGTGACTGAGTCCCGCATGGGTGAGCTACTGGGAGCCTCCCGCAACCCTTTGGTGGCGAGATCAAATGGCGGTCACTTCAGACTAAGGCGGGAAAACAAGTGCAGTTCCTGCTGACACCTGGCGTCCCCATGTGACCGATTTTTTTACAGTTCCGACCGACATCTGGTGCTTAGGGGTTAAACTTGGTGCCCATCTTGTAGCAGCCCTTTGTACCTTTTCAGTCTTATCTATGTGTTTTTTGAGATGTAGATTCCAGAATGGTGATGCATACTCCAGGGTTGGTCTGATGATTGATGTCATTATCTTTTCAGCACGTCTTCATTTATATGTGTGAATGCTGTTCTCATATTAGCAAGCAGTGTATGCATGTTCCGTACCCTCTCATTTATGTGGTCAGCCGGAGATAGTCTGTTACTGATAATCACTCATAGGTCCTTGGAGTAGATGGGAGTTTGTTGAATGCCATGGAGTGTATATATAAGGGTGCTAAGGCTGCAGCGCCTGTGGATGGTGAACTGAGTGAATTTTTCTGTTTGAAGGTTGGATTGAAACAGGGATGTGGCATGTCTCCATGGTTATTCAGTCTGTATATGGATGGGGTTATGAAAGAGATACAAGGTAGGGCAGTGGTTGTTGGAGTGGCAATAATGAGAGAGGGCAGTGGTTGGAAACTCCCTGTACTGTTGTTTGCAGATGATACTGTGTTGTTAAGTGAAGACGAAGGGGAGCTGCAAGGCTTGGTGGATGAGTTTGGGAGAGTAAGTAAGAAACAGAATCTAAAGGTGAATGTAGGGAAGAGTAAAGTTATGGTCTTTGAGAGAAGTGAAGTCAGTGAATGTAGAGTGAGGTTGAATGAGGATGAAATGGAAAATGTGAGTGCATTTAAGTACTTGGGTAGTGTGATGAATAAGGATGGAAGTTTAGAGGGTGAAGTGCTTGAAAGGGTACAACAAGGAAGAAAGGTTGCTTGTTCTTTGAAGCAGTGATGAGAAACAGGGAAGTGAGCATGGAAGTGAATAAGTTACTACACAACAGTATTGTGATATCAACTCTTAAGGTATGAAAGTGAAGCTTGGACCTTGTTGGAGGGACAGAAGTCAAGAATGAGAGCAGTGGAAGTGAGTTATCTGAGAGGAGCATATGGAATCACATGGAGAGACAGATTGACAAATGAGGAAGTGAAGGAGTATAGTGGTGTGGATGTGGATGTGATAGGTAGTGTTAGGAGAAACACATTGATGTGGTTTGGCCATGTGGAGAGGATGGAGAGTGAGAGACTGATGAGGAGAGTGTATGTGAGTGAGGTGGTAGGGGGGGAAGAGGGGAGGGGAGGCCAAGGATGAGATGGAGGGATGGAGTGGAGAGTTATATGAGAGAGGGGTGTGTGAGGTGGGAGCAGGGCAGTGAAATGGCAGCAGGGCAACATGGAGGCAATTTGTTTGTACCCACCCCTTACAGGATTAAGGTGTCTGGCAATAGATAAATAGAATCTGGCATCTCCCTGCCGCTACTGCCCACCTTGGTTTGTTATGTCTGCCGCTTAGCTACCACATCAAATTCCTTGGATAACTGATTTTTGATGTTTACTTTCTTTAGACTACACTTTTTTGTTTATACTTGCTCTACTATGTTGAATCACCACTTAATTTAGCCCTAATAACGAGCTTGTCTCTTTTAAATAGATCCTCTTAGGTACGCCCAAAGTGGAGTAAAGTGCTGGTATCTCTCTCTCTCTCTCTCTCTCTCTCTCTCTCTCTCTCTCTCTCTCTCTCTCTCTCTCTCTCTCTCTCTCTCTCTCTCTCTCTCTCTCTCTCTCTCTCTCTCTTGTGTGTGTGTGTGTGTGTGTTTTTAGAACTTTGTACAGTAATTAATGTCTCAGTTACAACAAATGAGGTATGAAAATGTCTCTGAAATTTCTCCACACAATGAAAACAATAAAAATACATTAAGGCCTCCCTAAGTCTGCATAATAGGGGCTGAGGCCTTGCTGACTTAGGCGAACTGCTGATTTATGAGGATCAACTCCCCCCCCTCCCCCCCAAAAAAGTGTCTAAGATCACTTACCATGTTGGCATACAGTAGCAGGGTATGATCCAAGCATAGAGGAAGCCTTTTGGTAGGTAGAGGTGTTTGGGGGGCTCAGGAACACTTTTGTGCACTATGTCCTCACCACAACCACACCTAATGTACTGTGCACTTAATCACAGTTAACATACTCCACGTGATGCGTGGCGCGGCAGCTCGGTATGTTTGTACCACCTGAGTCGGTATATTGCCGGCCAGCAACCAATGTGCCGACTTAATTTTGACTTCTGCAAGTTTGAACGGGATAGCCTGATGTGTCACGCCTCATGTGATCCAAGTTTGGGTTGTTGTTTTGCCGACTTAGGATCAACTTTGCTGACTATTTTTTTTGGCACGTGGTCAGTTTTCGAAAATCAATTTTTAATGAATATTTTGGAGCTGTGCCGACTTATATAAATTCTGACTAAAGGAAAGCTGACTAAGGGAGGTTTTACTTACCAGCAAATTTGCCATGTCATCTTTTTTCTTAAGTGTGCACTATCACTATGGGTAAATAATGGCTCACATATTGTATATTTGTTTTAGATATAAATATAAAGGTAAGTTCTAGATACCTAAGAATAATTGTAATTTTCAGAAAAAGACAGGTAGATAATTCATATTAAATTAATGTGATTCAGTGTAATGTACTTAATTGAATGGGTGGTTACTTTTGCCTTTAGTGGTCATACGAGTCACTAGAGGAAGGGTTTATTTATTCAACACAGACCAGAACTCAGTTTTGCCAAATTTACTGAAATTGATTAGTGTGAACATAAGGGGTTGTGAGAGGCAGACCAAAAAAATAAAAACTGGGATGAGGTCACAGAGTGTGACCTTAGGGTTAAGGGCCTTAACAGAGAGGCTGCCAGAGATTCAGCAGCGTGGAGAGCCTCCATCAGGTGACTAAGGCTGATGCGTGGAAGCTTGTTGGAGCTCTTATAAATGAAATGATATGATGCAATTCAGCCCTTCAGTGCTAAACATCTCATATGTATTGTAATAATGCAGCTTGTTCAGTACCCCCCCCCCCCCCAACAGTGATGACATGATCAGGCATTACCCTTGGAATCCAGCCAACATCCATTTTATTGTATTCTTGCTCATTAGGCTTTTATCCACCTTAAGAAAGGCCTCATATTGAAGGAATTTATTAAAGCTGTAGCCCCTCTCATGCAAAAAGGGTCTCCAAAAGTGAAAAAAAAATTGTCAGGAAATGCAAAGAATTAATTTTAAAAAAAAGCCACAGAGCTCAATGGGTTAAATTCCTGATTATCTTATAAATCATTCTCTAAGTTTGATGGTGATTGTATATATGGATCTTTGCATACTGATGCATAGTAAAAAATACTGTATAGTAATTCTCTCTCTCTCTCTCTCTCTCAATTGATGTCACAAATTCCACTGGATATAAATGAACTTTGTAAAATCTGTAACATCACCTCCTAGCATGACTGTACTGTATTTCCCTTTGGAGCATCAGCTGCCTAAAAACTATAGTATACATTAAACCCACATAGTCACCCATACTGTGTCTATTTTCTTGCCAACCTCACAACCAAAGTCTGTGTTATCCCTGCATTGCCTCAATTTATCACCCAAACCTTTACATGTTTGGTTTTATTTATTTGATTCTTGAGAGGGACACCTTAACTCTGGCAGCTTTGCTGTCAGGTTACACAAATGTCCTTCACATCCCTCCCTCTGAAAAATGGAATGGTGGACTGTATGCCAAAGCTAGCATCAGCCTGCAGTCCACTGTGTTCATGGTAAGACAAGCTTGGAGCCACAATACTAAAGCAAATGACTCACACTATCCTGAACTACCACTCATTCTGGGAATCAACCCCTTGAATCCAGTGGTGTATTGTTGTCAGGGGAAATTGTATGTATTTCAAAAGGGTAATGTGATAATTCACAAGGATAATGGGATATTGTATAATTCGTGTATACAATATATATATAGCTGTGTGTGCTAAGAATGACTATCGAGTCATTTATTACAAGAGAATAGACTCGTGAAATCAAGTAGCGATTTCACTTTATGCTGGCTTACTTCGCCAATTCTCTAGCGTCGAGAATTTATAGACTTTCTCAACGGTACACCGCAGAGACTAGACGCTCAAGTAGGCTGTAATATTGTACCGTTGGCCTCTGAGAAAGTTAGTTTCCCCCCTTAACAATCAAAAATGATAATAATAAAGATAAACAGGATCTTGGCGGAGCCAAACTCCTAGCTAGCACAATGGATTTAAGGATTAATGCCAAAAGCTGGCCTAAGTACCAGTCATGATTTAATACAAAGAGTTGTGCTAACGTGGAGTAGCAAAACTGTATTAAACAAGTGGGAAAATTAAACACGACTGTTACATTTAACAAAGCTCAAAAAACGAACTGTAAATTTATTGAATACAAGGAAATAAATTTACGTTACATGACTCCAATTCAAATCAAAGAAAGGGAAATGCGGAAATAAATTTACGTTACATGACTCCAATTCAAATCAAAGAAAGGGAAATGCACTCAAACAACTAAATATCTCAAAAGCTTAAGCCTAGGAAAACAAGAAAATACTAATCAGTATAGATGAGACCGAGCTGCTGTGACGATCACCAAAAGGTGGGAGCTATGAGGATACACGCCAACACAAGCTGAGATCTGAAATCGCTAAGTAATCACTCAAACCTTACTCAAAGGCGAACCGCGATGCACCATGTCTACAGTCAGACTGAGCTCTGATTTTGAGTACACTGCATGAAAAGCGTGTGAAGGGGTGTGGCCGGCGTAACGGCCCAGAGTGGGACCGATAATTCAGAAATTATCGCTCAGAGGAATGCACCGCCCGCACATAAAAACAATAACTCGCGAAAGAATGACGAAAGTTTTGACAACTTGATGCGAATACAAGCACGTGAGCGGACGGTTTGAGAGAATGAGCGAAACATCGTACATTTCATAATAATTCGTTCCTCCTGCAAAATCACTCGATGTCACAATTTACTTTACATGATTTTATGATGTAGAAAATTTGTGACAATTGTATTGGCTTACTGTTGCTACTTTCCAATGATTTTATGCAAATAGAAAGGACATTTAGGACTGAAGGGATTAATGAAGGCAATATCTAACCCCTCCAGCTCAGAAAGTATGTTCTTAGGTGAAAATAAAAACCACGTATAGGTAAAAATACTTCATTATAATGAAGGAATTAAAAACATGGGTACATTTATTACCCCCTTTTAGGTAACTGTAAGCTGTTCACTCCTCAGATCACACCCAGTGCTTCTACTTTCCCCACCAATATCACTCTGCTTTGAATAATTTTTGTAATTGACATGAAGGGCAGCTTAAGTCAATGCTCTGATACCTGGACTCATTTATTGAATGCTCAGGATGCTTCCTATCCCTTTTCTTTGTTATTTATGTAAGATTAGGAATGAGGAGTTGACGGGAAGGATGGAACTTGAATGTATTGGTGTTGTTATGAGAAGGGGTAGATTTAAATGGTTTGGACATATGGAGAGGGTGGAGGATGACAGCTGGGTGTGGAGGGTGAGAGGTGTGAATGTTGTGGGTAGAGTTAAGAGAGGCAGACCAAAAAAGACCTGGGAGGAGGTCATAGGTTGTGACCTCAGGGATAAGGGAGTGAATACAGAGGCAGTTAGAAGATCAAGCAGTGTGAAGAGTTGGCTTGAGGTGACTAAGGCTGATGCATGCAGCCATGTTAGAGCCTTTATAACTGAATACAGTGCACCCCCACACAATGCGAATTCACACGATGCGAATCACCTACAATGCGAGGTCAACCCAGAAAATGCTTATTTTTATTGAATGCAAAGTCTGTGAATCGAACTTCCCAACATGCGAATCGGCTGTATGATTCTAAGGCAAAAATGGACTTCCTGCCATTTCTACGAGTGTTGGGCTGTACAGTGCGAGTCATCACATGAAGGCAGGTGGCTGGCAGTGAGCCAGATTCATAATGGCGGGTGGCTGGTCAGCTGTTCCTGGGTAAACAAACACTTCTCCTCCACATTGCCGCGAGAACGAATGTTGTACCTCGCATCTTGTGGTCCGTTTTAGCATCCTAGCAGTACTCACCTGTTCATCTTGGTCTTAGCTGTCGACTTTGAAGGCTTTATGGCACCTCCATGAGACCTCAGCTGTGACAGTGAGAGTAACAATGGGGAGCTCTGCCCCGCGGGGCAAGAGTAAACTCCCCGAGCATTGAATACCCACCCACCCCCTCCCTACTTAACAAGCCCAGAAGGCACTTAAATAAAGGTACATGATGTTCTATTTGTTGTTTTATTTGGTGTTCCAGCTTAAAGTACAGTACTGTTAGACAAAGTATTAGCAGGGTGGAGTAAGCTGGAAGGGGACCCGAAGATCAAGCCCTGGGTAGGCTGTCCACCATATACCATTTTTCCCATAAGTTCTTGGTTCATACAATGCGAAATCATAGAATGCGAGGGTTTCTGCCGCCCATAAACTCGCATTGTGTGAGGATGCACTGTAGATTATTTTACATATTACAGTTCAATGTTTTCTTTCCTACTGTTAAGTCCATTTAATACCAACACAGGGTGTAAAATAATGTGCAAGAGAATAATAACGTAACATATACAGTACTGTACAGAAATAAACTGGTGTGGGATGCCCAAACAAATTTACAGTTGATTCCATGTCGTAACTTAGATATGTTTTTACAAGAGGAACTAGACAAGGGAAGATTTGGCGCTCCTTTTCGGGATCGCCCATCTGAAAACACTTACGATGTGCTGTAATTTATGCCTCATAGCTCAGATCTGTTTGTGAAGCTAGAACAGGAGAGAGAAAATTTTGAGCCCTATAGTCCTTCCTGTTAATCAAAACCAGAGTTAGGTCAGAGAATTGATGGTACTTGCATTTGTGTATCCCGGCACTGGTCAGGGAGAGGTGGTAGAAAGCCTTATAAATCTGATCATCATATGAACCTTTACCATCCCATCCTTGTTTACACTATGTGACCCCATCAGCTGGCTTATATTCCTTTCCCCTGCCATGAAATATTTACACTGGCTGTTGCTTTTGCTGGCCAAGAATACTGTTAATCCACATACATTGATGTTTGTCAGACAATAAAATCCATATAAAGTCATTACCTCTATTATTTCCCTTCCAAATTCTGTAGCATACAGCCAAAGCTATAGCCAGTGTGTAGAGGGATGAATTTAGCTGATGTATGACTTGCCATCTTATTTGTAATTCCCTATAAAGTTTTAATTCATAATTCCTTAGGAGGTTTTGTACATTGTGTTTGTTGACCTGTTTAATCTGATGACATAATTAGCTTTTGTTCATGCTTTTGAAATTTTTTACATTAGGACTGTTTACCTGATTAAAATAGTGACATATTTGGTTATATATTTGCTTTCTACAAATATGGAGACATTTTGAAAATGGAGGTGCTAGATTTTGCTTTCATCAGTCCCTTGAACATGGGAGGTTTTTCCCTAAGTTGAATGAAAACATTTCTAAATATAAAAAATAAATTGAACAAAAATTTATATGGAGCAAAAATGGTAGGAAGAGTAGAGTGTGAGAAGCAAATTTAGCCAAAGCGTTGCACTCCTTCAAAGAGTGGTCTGGAGGTAGAGCTCACAGGTTCAGGGGCCATGACTTATGTGCCACAGTTTGAGTCCTATAGGTGGCCAGGTATTATTGTCAGTAAAATGCTACCAGGGGATTAGGTGGGTCTTGGTGTTGGAGAGGGATGCCTTCATGTGGTGTCTTTTTTTTTTTATTTATTTATTTATTTTTTTCCCCCCCTTAATGCAAGGAAGAAGGAACCAAAGGCCAGGAGTCCTCCAAGAAAAAACAAAAACAAGATAAAGCCAAATTCAGGATCCATTCAAATGGAGATGCCTGGACACATTGCAATTGAAAGACTGGAGATTGTAGGCAGTAGGAAATACAGATGGAGGGAGACAGTTCCAGAGCTGACCTGTTGCATAGATGAAGGACCGAGAGTAACGGTTAACTGTTGCATTGGAGAGTTGGACAGAAACTAGCATGCGAAGTTGCCTGGTTATACAAACATCCCTCATCAGTGTCTCTGTGCTCTGAAGGAGGATGGTCGACAGTCAGAGAAGGGAAACTTCAGCCTGCAGTCCACCAGGTTCATGTTACAGATGAACCTAGAGCTATTACTACTACTAGGTTTGTCTCCTACCTTGAAATGTTCTGGACTGTGGTAGTCTGTCTTCAGGCTCTATTCTTCCAGGAGGGTAGTATGGGATTGGCTCATTTTATTCCACTCATACAACTGTCAGCTGCTGTTGTGAACCTGTTTGCCATGGTGATAATGTGAGCAGAGTGATATGTGTAGGAGTGTGAGAGAGGCACACCACAACTATACAGTCAAAATCCATTCCAAAGTAGCAGTTCGGTACATTACATTGAGCAACAACTGACACCCTTACACATCTGTCCATACTCCCTCACTCCACTTCCATCACCTGTGTCAGTTGTTCAATCCAAATTAGAATTACACTCAGCCACAACCTACCCTTCCCCACTTAACCATTCTTTACCCAAACACCATCACATGCAGTTACAATGGGAGAGTTAACTTATACTCTCAGTCATTTGATGTGTGCAACAGGTCAGCTCTGAAATTGTCTCCCTTAATCTATTTCCATCTGCCTATGACCTCAAATCTTTTAAAGGTAGTATGTCCAGGTATCTCATTATGAACGAATCTTGAATTTGGCTGTGTTTTTGTTTGTTCATTTGTTCATTTTCTTGGAGGGAACAACTTTGTGGGCTTCTAGCATTTACTTGCTTCTCTGCATTAAAAAAAAAATAAATAAATAAATTAGCGCAAAGGTACACACATAGTAATGGATTTGGAATAAAGAAATACGGGTACAGTAGATGTAGAAAGGTGTGAGTCATAACTAGGTGTAGTTCTAATTTTGAATGTCCTGTAAATGCATACACAGGTTCAGTAGACATGTTCAAAGTCTGTGTTGTGGACTGAGGAGGCAGGCTGATGCATCATTTCATTATGGGGAAACTGTACTACTTTTACACTTGGCCTAAAACTGTTATCTCTGCACCATTGGTGGTAGAATAAGATGCTAGTCATGAAGAAGGACCATGAAAAAAATGCAGAGCTGCAGTACAGCTATTGTCTTTTCTTGCCAGTGAGCAGCATAAAGTAAGCTATAAAAGGATGAAAATCTGAACCATGTTAGAAGAAAATCAGTATAAATTATTGAGGGCTGTATTGTAGGTGCCAAGGTGGGAATTTTACCTTTTTCTTGGTAGTTTATTTTTCATGTTTTCCTTTTCTTTGATGTTATTTATATCATTTTATTATCAGTAGAGTTTACATCATTAGCATACATTAGGATATCAAGGTGTAATGTGCTGATTTAATCACTGTGGAAGAGGAGTTGCAAAATATTCAGACCACTTAACATACAACCCTAAGCCTCACAGCTGCGTTCTCCACTGACCCATGCAAGCAACCTCCCGCCTCGTGTAAACCTTAATTTTTGTGGATTTTGGGTCACATAGCTGTGGTGGCTGAGTGGTCAGTGTTGTTGACTATGAAGCTGCCAGACTGTCAACACCAGCATTTTGAATCCTGATGCAGGCAGCTGGCATCACTCAGCGCATGTGTCCATCCACCCTTTATGGGTTGGTGGGTAAAATGATTACCTAGGGTAACACCCATGGGAGTTGAGTGTGGTAACCTGGATGATGCAGTGGCCTTGTATCCCAGGATATTGGGTGAATAACTCACCACAGGCACAAAGCCATATGTTACAGAGGTGAGCACTGTGGCTAAGTGCTTTGTGGCATCTGCCCCCAACTTTTCCTTTTTACTTTTACTCTAAGTGTTTCTAGAGATTTTGTGATAGCTCTGCCTCAGCAGTTTATTCTGCACATGAGCAGGCTTCCCAGCATTGCCCCAGTAAAAATGTGTGATTGTATATAACAGCATTGCCTGACACCCTGGGGGGCCACCCCGACCCCCAGGATTCCATTTTACCCATTGGACCTGTGTTTTGGAGGGGTCCAGTTCCCCAGGGATATATTCCTCATGGATCTGTTTTCATACTAACCACCCACCTACCCTGCCCCTTTGTGTGAATGACATAGTGCTGTTTAAATTGTAATATTGATATGGTTGTTGGAGGAAGTTAAGAACACATTAAGTGGCCACCAAGCTCTGCCTTGTTAACCTGATTAGTTCTACTTTTGCCCCTCAGGGGCATGACTTTAGTATCTTTAAGCCACATCAGTAACTTCCTTGTAAAAAGTTACCCATTAGATCTCTGGAGCCTCAAGAAAGTTTCCCTTAATTCTTATAGCAGACAGACAAATGCTGATACACTTTTAGAAATACAGTATATACAGTATTGGATTCCACCTACTGTAGTACAGTATCCTCTTGTATGTTATTGATGGGAGAGGCAGACTGAAAGACTTGGGGTGATTTCATACTGTGTGACCTCAGGAATAAAGGAATGAATGGAGAGGCTGCTAGAGGTCAATGAGTGTGGACAGCCACCATTAAATGACCAAGGCTGACATATGCAAGCATGCTGCAGCCTTCATAAACAAAATGAAATTATGTTACTGATGCATACATTGTCAGTAATAAAACCATATAACTAGCATACAAGGAAATGTTAAGTTGTAATATGCATTTAAGTGACAGAAGAAGCAACAAAGCCTCCTGGGCCACTTAGAATACACCTCTTTGTCCATTCTGTGTGTCAGTCCTGTGTGATTAACTCCTATGTGTTTTTTCTTCTCAATCTCCAGATGATTTTATTCAGTTTGGGAAAGATCTGTTGTATTGGAAAGGTCACTAAAGGCTAACCTTAATCCCTGTATTGTGAAAAGTCTCCTAAGCTGAAATAACGTCATCCAAAGATAGGAAGAATAAAATTTGAAAATCAGATTGAAGGGGTTGAAAGAATTTTTCATTGTCTAGTCAACCATCATCCTCAGTAAATGGAAACTTAAAAAAAAAAACGTGTAAACCTAGTGAGCTGACTGTACTGTATGTAATTTTAATTCCTTGTGCTATGCTGATGCCTTTTTCAAATTAATTCTTGCCATCTCCAGTTCAGTGCATTCATATTAGGTGAGGCTTTTATTTTTATTTATTTAAATATTTATCATTATTGCTATTTTTTTTGTCCATGTGGAGAGGATGGAGAGTGAGAGACTGACAAGGAGAGTGTATGTGAGGTGGAGGGGGGGAAAGGGAGGGGGAGGCCAAGGATGAGATGGAGGGATGGAGTGGAGAGGTATAGTATAAGAGAGAATGGGGTGTGAGCTGGGAGCAGGACAATGAAATGGCGGGAGACAGGGTAACATGGAGGCGATTTGTTTGTGGCCACCCTTTACGGGATTAAGGCGTCTGGCAATAAATAGATAGTTATTTTTTTGTGAAAGCCCCTTCATTACTTGGATGCCTTCCTAAAATTAAACCAATCAGTAGTGGCAAGAATACATTAGGGGAAAAAAAAAATCATTGTAATATAGGTATTAAAGGTTTTGAAATCCTTGAAAGATCTTTGTTGTGAGTGTTAAGCCCATCAGGAG
Organism: Birgus latro; assembly: GCA_018397915.1. NCBI lineage: Eukaryota > Metazoa > Arthropoda > Malacostraca > Decapoda > Coenobitidae > Birgus > Birgus latro. The sequence goes on from JAGKTI010000311.1 coordinate 139,551, forward strand.
GTGCTGGAGAGGGAGGCTTCATGTGGTGGCTGTAATGAGACCAATGTGCTGCCCAGTTATAAAATGTCCCTTAGTTTCCTCCCTGTCCCCTGAAAGGAGGATAATGGACTGCAGGAGGGCAACTTCATCCTGCAGTCTACTAAGTTTACATTTAGATGAGTCGGGTTGCAACTGCTACTGCTACTCACCCTGTCAATCCAGTGAAGTACTGTATTTTTCAATTTGTTCTTGCTACTTCCAGAAGTTTGTATTCAACTTTGGATGGAAGAGGACATTTGTAGGCTCAAACATACAGTAGTTACGATGATGAGATGGATGTGTAGTGTGTCTTTGAATGCGAAGCCTGGGGGGGCTCGGATTGCGATTGAAGAGTTGAGAGTAAAGATGGGACTGAAATGTACTGTTGTTGTGATGAGGAGGGGCAAATTGAGATGGCTTGGGCATATGGAGAGGATGGAGGATGACAGTTGGGTGTATAAGGTGAGAAAAGTGTGAACGTTTGGGGGCAGGGTTTGCGAGAGGGGAAAAAAAAAATGACCTGGGAGAGGGTCATAAGGTGTGACCTCAGGGATATGGGACCGAATAGGGAGGCTGTCAGAGATTGAGCAGCATGGAGAGCTGCAGTTAGCTGACCAAGGCTGATGCATACAAGCTTGGAGCATTTATTAACAATATGATTAGGATGGATCCTGAAGAGTGAAAGGCATGATTAAAATATATCTAACACCTTGTCAAAAAATCACTGCCAAACAAGATAAAATCATTGGAATAAAACACAATAATACATCACCAGATTGAAGGGGTTAATCATGATTCTTGTATAAACCATTTGAACTAGAAGAGATACAATTAGGTAGTACTGTATAAGGATTTGAATGCCTCTTTTTTTTTTTTTTTAAATGAAATTAGTCCATCTATTACAAAATACTTTCTAAGGATACCTTGTTTTTGCGTAAGTGTGAATATGCAAGATGTCTGGGGGTCAAAGAGTTAAGATGCTTCAGGTGGGTGTGGCTCTTAGCTCCTTCAGTACATTAACGTCTTTTTTATGTTGTTTGAGCTACCCACATATGATTTTACTCAGCTTGGAGAAGATTTCTAGTTGTGGGAGGATTTAATGAAGGCAATATCTAATCCCTCCAGTTCACAGTCTGTCGTAAGCTGCATAGAATTGTCTGTAGGTAGGAAGAGGACAGTAGTTAAAGGTGTCATAATAGTGAAAGGGTTACAGGTCACATTCCAAGGGGTGGTTGGGGTTTGTTGCTCTTGTAATTGTACCTGGTCAGGCATCTATACAATATTAAATCTAACTTGGCCTAGAGTTAACCTGTCCCTATCTTGAATGCTGACCTGTAAAATAAGATTAACAACAGAATATGATGCTAGTCACCAAAAGAGTGCCATGGAGAGGATACAGGGCTGTAGCAATGTCTTTTTCTTCCTGTGAGCTACACGAAATAAGCTGCAAAAGGATGAAAATCAGGCCCAAGTTAGAGTAAAAACAGTACAGTCACTTGTGTTAAATATCTGAACTGGGCATCCAAATTCCAGGCCCCTGTGTTGCTTATGGCGCAGTACTGTATTGCACTGGAGGATGGATGGATGAATATGACGTGTTTTTATGGACAGTATAGAATTAATGAAATTTACTATATTTAACACACTGCTTTGTTGTATTTTAACACATGGGGCAGTGAGAAAACCAAGGACAAACTCACCATCCAGAAATATATATTTTTTTTGTTTGTTTATCACTGTTTTCTGTGACTTCTATTTTGTTTTTTGGCAAGGAATGGTTTGGTTAGCTCACTTTCACCCTACCAAGAATCTTCATTGAATCAAGTGCTGCTAATCTTGTAAGCTTGAAATGCACGAACTTCAAACCTTTTCTCAGTGTCTGGTTTAGTCTGGTTTGCTGCTGCTGTTCTCAACTCTTCATATTTAACTAAAGGATACATGAACCAAATTGTACCACGACTTTTTTCACCTTTGTGTTGGGGAGTGTTCATTGGTTACATTCTTTAACACAGAACAATATTGTAACAGTGGTCAGTAATACACTGTGCAGAAAATGGTTGATATGTAAAAACAGGAGTAGCTGTTGGAGAGAGAGGCCTTCATGTGGTGGTACAGATGTAGCCAAGTGGTAGGGCTGCCCAGCTATACAAATGACCCTCACCTCCCTCTGTCCCCTAATAGGAGGATGCTGGGCTGCAGGAAAAGTACTTCAGCCTGTAATCCACTGGGCTCACATCCAGATGAGCCTGCAAGAACAAGAGCAAACTTGATTGTATTAATTTGAAAAGTGTCTTTTTTATGTGGTATAAATGTGTTCATTTTACTTTAAGATTTCTACCTTGAGCCAGTTTTTAAAATGATAGTTAATTTGCACAATCATCATTTTCCATAAGAGCAAAGTTGATCATATTAATTTGAAAATGTTGTACAGTTATCATTAAGTGTTTTTGAATGAAGTGTATAGTGAATATATGTTAAGTTTTTAGTAATTATACTTTTAGTCAGTGTTTGAAATTATGAATCCCACATCTTTCATTTCCTATTTAGATGAAAAGTTACAAACAGTGTGCCTGTGGGGAATGGAACCTCGAGTGAAACGTTTTTCCATTTACAGGCGGGTCCCGTTAAATGGGGATCCGCTGCATGAGAAACCGTTGATACGAAAAGGACAATTTCGACCCAAATTTGGTGATGAGAGCATGAAAATCCGATGTTGTGGGAAAATTATTTGGCACGAATGGAAAATTCGAGCAGTTTGCCATTTCCCACCACTGATTCACAGGGCTGTGACTTGACAGAGGTGTGTGGATGGATGTCAAAAGCAAACAGTAACAGCCAGGGTTGTGGAGTCGGAGTCGTGGAGTCGTCTGTATTTGGATGGTGTCGGAGTCTGACTCAGTAAAATTCCCATGATGACTCCGAGCTTTTTGGTTCTGAAGTGGTATCAGTTATGTCTTTTCAGTACAGTACTTTATGCAGTTTATTTTACAACCATGTGCTGTATAGTGGTTTATTTGTTATGCAAGCACTGTAAGTAGAGAATTTAAAATAAAGATTTAAGAACTGCATCTGTCAGAATTCATGATTATTATTCTATTACCTGCATCATGTCCATGTGCTGTATTATTAGTACAGTACTGTATATACTTAAGTTGGCGTTGGAGTTGTACGAATAAAATTTCAGGAGTTGGAGTTGGAATCGGGAAATGCAGTATTATCAGCAACTCCACAACCCTGATAACAGCCAAAACTGTTTTACGCTCTTCAGGGTACAGGGGTCCAAGGCTAGGCTGTTGTAGTTGTATACATGAAAGGTAGATGACCAGTCTATTTCCCTTGGTGGTGTTGCATGACTGAAAAGCCTCATTTAACCTCTTGGGAATAAAATGTTCGCCAGGTCATCATTCTGACTGGGGTGTTGTAACCACTAGACCACCAGGCACCAGTGGGAGTGAATGGGAATCCTTAGGCAGATACTGATGTAGAAGAGATTAGTACGAGCATATTATCCGGGTCAAAAACTACCTGAAAGTTTTCATCTTGTTGAAACAGTGGATGAAACACTTTAAAATATTCTCCACTAGCTTTTCATGAATGTGTGTCCCTGCTGTTCTTGTAAATACTGTGTACTATAGAGAAGGAGCTTCATGCAATATATGAAATTCACTGTTCACACACTGCAGTGTATGTGGATAGTGAAGAGTGAATTTTTCTGTTTGAAGATTGGATTGAAACATGGATGCGTCTTGTCTCCATGGTCATTCAGTCTGTACATGGATGGGCTTACAAAATGGGCAGTGGATGTTGGAGCAGCCCTAGTGAGAGAGGGCAGTGTTTGAAAACTATCAGTACTGTTATTTGCAGATGATACTGTGTTCAGTGAAGACGAAGGGGAGCTGCAAGGCTTGGTGGATGAGTCTGGGAGAGTGTGTAAGAAATGGAATCTAAGGGTGAATATAGGGAAGAGTAAAGTGATGGTCTTTGAGAGAAGTGAAGTCAGTGAATGTACAGTGAGGCTGGATGAGAAGGAAATGGAAAATGTGAGTGCATTTAAGTACTTGGATAGTGTGATGAGTAAGGATGGAAGTTTAGAGGGTGAAGTGCTTGGAAGGGTACAACAATGAAGAAAGGTTGCTGGTTTCTTGAAAGCAGTGATAAGAAACAGGGAAGTGAGCATGGAAGTGAAAAAGCTACTATTCATGACAGTATCATGATACCAACTCTGACGTATGGAAGTGAAGCTTGGACCCTGTTGGAGGGACAGAAGTCAAGAGTGAGAGCAGTGGAAATGAGTTATTTGAGAGGAGCATGTGGAGTAGAGCATCGAGCTCGGGACCGGGGGGTCGCGAGTTCGAGCCGCGCCCGGGACTGCCGTGCCGGGAGGGGTAGCGCCCTCCTGTTACCTAGCGGGGCTATATGATCTCACTGTAAGGTCTAGCTCGGGGGATTCTTTTTTTTAATGTGGAGTCACATGGAGAGACTGACTGACAAATGAGGAAGTGAAGGAGCATTATGGTGTGGCTGTGGATGTGATAGGAAGCATTAGGAGAAACACATTGATGTGGTTTGGCCATGTGGAGAGGATGTAGAGTGAGAGACTGACAAGGAGAGTGTAAGTGAGGTGGAGGGAGGGGAGAGGGCAGGGAAGGCCAAGGATGAGATGGAGGGATGAAGTGGAGAGATATATGAGAGAGGGGTGTGTGAGCTGGGAGCAGGGCAATGAAATGGTGGAGGACAGGGTGACATGGAGGCGATTTGTTTGTGGCCACCCCTTATGGGATTAAGGCATCTGGCAATAGATAGATAGACACTGTCCATTCCAAAATACTTGCCAGGGCAAAAAATACGAACGGCTGCCACACTCACTCTTAGACCTTCCATTACATGACTGAAGATATTTTTTTATTTTTAAGTTTACATTCTGAAACTTAAGTGCAGTGTATGTGGTGGGCTGGAGAGGAGACTGAAAAGGTAAAGTAGAAAGCAATGATTAGTTTACTCCCTTCAATCTGACATGTTTTATATTCTGACTTTGCTGCCTCCAAACACTATATTTTACCATGAAGAAAAGAGGAAGAACTTGATACAGCCTTCTTATTACTGACTACCGTGGTGTCCTCTTTGACTGAATAAATTGTGTGGCAACTACAAAAGTTATGTAAGATATGATTATAGTGTTCAGTACAGTGGAGATGAAGTTTTAATTGGTTCTGTCTTCCTTATTCTTGATATTAAGTACACAGTTGGGTTTAGAGATAACGTGCACTCACGCTCCTCTCAAGCACCCTTCTCACATCCTCCACTGCTCACTCTTTCTTTCTCACGCCGCACTTACAAATATTTTCAACTGACTCTTGACATGTGTGTTTTGTTGTGGCATGCATAAACAGGATAAGAAGCCCAAAATTCACGTGCACACATTTAATTTTAATATATAACCTACGGCAGTGCACTATATATGACATTTACATGAACAGAATAGTGGTAGGTGGTGGTGACCATCATCCACCCACTAGATGTAGTGCTGCCAACTTATGCCATCACTCATATTCGATTTCTGTGTTTGCCCTCCTCTTTTCCTACTTCACCCGTTTCCTCCTGTTACTTTTTTTTTCTTTCCACTTTAGGAGGCTCTACACCGTGTTACAAGTCTAATAGTTTCCTATAACCCTGGGAACTGTTTACAGTACATCACTGGGCGGTAACCATATAACCACATCACGGGCTGGAGTGGGATGAAGTGGAGCCTACAGTTGTGTCCCGGTTAACTGGGTGGAGACATATATGTGGCATCCACCCAGAAGAGAAACATCGACACTTCCCACGCTTCGCTGTGGCGGGACACAGTCAACCGCAGCACAGAATGGCTCTACAGGGGCAGTTGCCAGTGGGTCTGCCCAACCAGACAGACGGGTTGGCCAACAACTGCAACATTATGAAATGAAAGTATAATACAAAATTCATCAAACAACTACATGCACAGCAATTTCAGGATGTCACTGAACTGAAGACGTTAAACACCGGAAAAGGGAGAACTTGATTCTTTGTGTAATTGCATACCACTGAATCCATTCTGACAATGAAATAAAATGCACACATTTTGTTTTAATAGTGCCATAATACTCGGGCAGTTGCAATGTATGGTATATATAGTACTTCTGATTGTTTAATACTTATATCCCTCCCCTCCAAATCCTTGCCTGGTTAATGGAAAATAACCTTGTCCTAGAACTTTCATGCATCTGATGGGTCATTACAGGATTAAATGAGTAATGGATGCATCTGCAAGTGGGGTGAGTGCATTTAGATGTTTAATTATATATATAATATGTACAATGCAAAGAAGAAAATAAAGGCATGCAACCCAAAATGTTTCTTCCTTTAAAAAAAAAAAAATGCCGAATGTAAGACTGTCGGTTTTAAGAAGACATTGCGTTTCAAAGACGGGAAGACATTGTCAGGGGAAAATAGCCTACAGACTGCACAACACACTTCCAGGAGAGTTGATGTGTTGTCTCATCAATGACTGTTCAAAAAGGGGGAAAATGCACTGTTTTTAAGTGATAGCAGATAGAGCACAAACTAATGTAAAGACTGGAGAGGCTTCCGTTGCTGCTGAACGTGAGACATGCCTGCTGTAGATCACTCGTCTGCAGGTAAGCAACTGCACCTATGGAGTTGTCCCATGAGTTCCCTACACCGTTTATGTGACTGAATCTTGGTGTGGCATGTGCTGTACAGTGTTCCATTTTGTCATACACTTGGACCTCTTCTATTCACAGGGCACGTGCCATCCATGATTCCACCCAATCCAAAGCTAAGGAGGTTTGGTCTGTTAATCTCGTCTGGCAAACATCCCTAACCTCTTTGAACTCAGACAATGGCCACACGTAGTCAGACGGGGATAAATTTTACTAGAAACCAAGGCGACTCATTCCTACCTCATAACTAACTCATATACAGTTTCGCGCAACCATAACTAACCCCAGATGAAAAACCAGTTAGAGCTAAGGAGGGCTGGGTGATGGCATCTGGCACTCAGCTATGGGAAGTAAGCTGCAAAAGGATGGAAATTTAAGCCAAGTTGAGGTAATTCGCTCTCTCTCTCTCTCTTTTGCTGTGAAAGATGGCCCAGAGTCCCAATAGAAAAACCGTAGATTTCCTTTGAGCTAACTTTGCCGGTTGAAGAAGTTAGTGAGCCGTGGACCAGAGAGCAAAGTAAATGCAATGTATCACTAATTTAAGAGCAATTTTTAGAACGACAGGCAGCATTCGACCCTCTATGTCCACAAAACCAAGATGAGTTCAGCCAAAACGGTTTAGTATAGAAACTGCAATGAGAGAGAGAGAGAGAGAGAGGGTACGTCTTCCTTCCATTTTGACTTGTATCCTTCCTGTAAGTATGATTTTATATGTACTTCTCAAGGCATTGTACATTATTACCTTGTTTATATGAGTCTCCTTCCCTGAAACAAATATTTGCTGCGCCACAACAAAGGGATTCTTTTTTTTTTTTTTTTTTTTTTTTAGTGTGTGGAGGAGACACACTAGTAGATTCTCACGCAGGAAACACTTTGCAAACGAGTCAAAACCGACAGGGGATTCAAAATATAGATATTACACCTCACAGTCTCAAGGGCAAGAAGACAGTGGACTGGTACTTCAGGTTAAGGGGCTAAAGATCAATTATTTAGCGCTCATTAGGTAGCCAGCACTCGAGTTGATATAGCATATAATGGACAAGCAGAAGGGCTAAGTATGGATGCCACTTGCCTATAAACATAATTCAGGATGTTCACTGGATCTCATATATTAGGGAAATTTGTATGCATCCCCCCTCCCCTTAAAGCAGCACCTCCAAGATATCAAGACTCAACAGATCCAGGACATTTACATGGACACTGAGCCACAAAAAGAAACACTTTTCCTATTCTACAAGCAATATACGGTATTAGATCTGCGATATCCCCTGCCTCCCTGGCATGGGGCCTCATCCTATCTAACACCCACTACAACACCTAACAGACCATACAGAACAACGCCCTATATTCATCACTGACAGTACCAACACCATCCCCATAGCATACACTTTGAAAGGGGGCACGATGGGTCAAAGGTAGAGCATCAAGCTCGGGACCGCCGTGCCGGGAGGGTAGCGCTCTCCTGTTACCTAGCGGGGCTATATGATCTCATTGTAAAGTCTAGCTCGGGGATTCTTTAATCCTTTTTTTTTTTTAATACACTTTGAAACGAAAGTTGTCCCTGTTAGAGAATATCTTGAATGAGAGGCACACAGTTGGATGCAGAGCACCCCTGCAATGGCATAACCACACAACACAGTTATACACAAATCATCAGGCAGACATTACCAGACCATCTTCCACAACAACCTACCTCCAGACATTGCAGCACCAACAGTGAAGAAACACTGACATACTCATATCACTCACAAGGCAGCACAACACCCCAATCAGTACATTATTATATATATATATATATATATATACAAGCGCCTCCTCCTGATATCCACCCATCAGAGCTGTCATCAAACTGGCCTGATTGAGTCCACCTAGACTGGCATGCTCTACATCATCTCCCTAACACTTCCTCATGACCAGCACCATATTCTGGGATTAATCTATTGGTACATCACAGCCTGCAAGATGGTGAGATGGCAGTTTGATGTGAAGTGCGTAAGTGTGGGTGTTTATGGGATGGAGTCAGGATTCCGGGGGCTGGAATGATGAGGAAACGAGTGTGTGACCCATTTACTTACCCACATTTGATAATCTATTCCTTCATCTGTCAGGTTTCTCTTTCCTTGCTCTCTGGACCCCACCCCACCCCCATCTGTAGGTGGGAAAAAGAGGTGATGGTGGTGGTGGTGGTGGTGATGATATTGATGATGGTGATAGTGATAATAATAATGATGATGATGATGATGTTTGTTGCAGAATTCTTTGCAGCTGAATTTTTGTCCTCATTCTGTTTATCCATGTTTTGCCAGACGCTTCAATCCCGTATGGGGTGGCCACAAACAAATCGCCTCCACCTCTCCCTGTCCTCTGCCATTTGATTGCCCTCCCTCCAACTCACCCCCCCTCTCATATATCTCCGCACATATCCCTCCATCTCATCCTTGGTCTCCCCCTCCTCCTGTCCCCCTCAGCCTCCTTCATACACTCTCCTAGTCAGTCTCATTTTCCCTCGAACTCACACCCCTCCATCTCATCCTTGGTCTCCCTCACTCTCCCCTTGTCCACCTCACACATACACTCTCCTAGTCAGTCTCTCATTCTCCCTCCAAGTCACTCTCATATATCTCCACTTCATCTCTCCATCTCATCTTCGGTCTCCCTCCCCCTCTCCCCCACCTCACTCACATACACTCTCCTAGTCAGTCTCTCATCCTCCCTCCTTCGGCAATAATAGCCTATTCTCAGTTTTAATGCTAATTCGTAGTTGCATGAATATCAGTGGCTATAGGTATGAGGTGGGATGAGTCTCCTTGGTTACTGGTCAAAATGGTGAGAATGAATCCCTTTTACTTGTCAAATTGAAGTGGAAATGAGTCTTCTTGGTTACTAGTCAAAATGGTGAGAATGAGTCCTTTTTGCTTGTCAGATTGAGGGGGGAATGAGTCTC
>JAGKTI010000312.1:0-46386 GCA_018397915.1 Birgus latro
AAAGGGACTAAGTGGAAACGTGTAAGGGCTTTTGGCACTAGAGGCTGCGAGACACGACGACACGACGCACTGGACACAGTGACGCCACACCATATCTGCAGAGTTCTGCCCTCCATGAAGTTGAACTCAGAAGTCACAATAGCATTGACAAATATTATCAGACAACTTACTTTATATATAGTTAGAATGACAACCAATTATGATGACATATGGGGGAGAAATACCGTGAATTACTCGGGAACATTACCTGCGGAGTTCCGCCCTCCATGAAGTTCAACTCAGAAGTGTCGCTCCGTGGGCAAGGACGCAGGACGCCCCGCTAAAACCCGCTACGTTTTTACTACCCGGTTCTGACTTCGACCAATTACTCTACAGTCAACTTGTTATATCATCGTCCAGGAATTTTGCAACTAGGAGTTTACACAGTCCTCTGCCTCTGCTTATACAAAATGACTTATGATGATTTAAATTTTGTGGCATTAACATAGGTCTAACAATTTTAAAACGATGCCTAAAGTCACGCATTGACATAATTTCTCTTTGTTTCGCGCCGGCACTGGCCTACAAGCTCTGGTGACTGTGTAAGATAAATTAATTTCGCGGCTAACGTTTTCGTTTTTGAAGGCTCCAACATGCTTGCATGCGTCGGCCTTGGTCACCTAATGGCGGCTCTCCACGCTGCTCGATCCCTGGCAGCCTCCCTGTTCAGTTCCTTAACCCTTAAGTCACACTTAATGACCTCGTCCCATGTCTTTCTCGGTCTACCCCTCCCAACCCCTCCCCCAATATTAACACGTCTCACCCTCTGTACCCAATTATCATCCCCCATCCTCTCCACATGTCCAAACCAGCTCAGCCTACCTCTCCTCATCACAACACCAATACACTCCAGTCCCATCCTACCTCTCAACTCTTCCATCGTAAACCCAGCGCCCCCTGGCCTTGCACGCAGGGACGCACTGCACATCCACCTAATCATTGTCATTTCTGTATGTTTAAACCTGCGAATATCCTCTTCCTTTACTGCCCAGGTCTCGCTACCAAACAGCATCACACTCCTAACACATACTGCATACAAAGACCCCTTAGCACGTAAGGAGAGTCCTCTCAATGTCAGGAGAGGCAACAGCTCCCTGAACTTCTTCCAACCACTTCTCACCCTAGCAACCGAGCTAACTCCAGCCCCACCTCGGGCACATAACATGTCTCCCAAATAACGAAACTCCTCCACACACTTAAGAGACTCAATAATCAGACTTTACCTAAGTTCTTAGACATTATTATTTAGTACAACAGGATGACAAACACCAACTCAACTACAAAATTCTGAATTCCAGGTGTAAATACGACTCATCGCTAATATAAATCTCGAATTAACTTTCTACGCGTTTTATTGAAACCAGACACGAATATGTATGTCCAACCCACTCCACACGTTTCGTTCGTTTCGTTTCGTTTTTGAAGGCTGCAACATGCTTGCATGCGTCGGCCTTTTTGGATTGGAGCGTGTAGCATTTTATGACCGGATGCCCTTCCTGATGTCTACCAATGACCCTTGGGTGGATTCGATCCTCCGACCCTACGGCCAGAGCGAAGCGCTCTAACCCACTGAGCCACGGCTGCTACAAATTAACAATAATACTTCCCTATTACACTTTAACTAAAAAGAAGCCCAAAAAATGAATTACAAGGTATTAGAGGTAGACTGCGAGATAATGCTGATTTCATGTGTGCGGTGTGTCGGGGAGAGCAGGAGGAGATTGTTAGGCGTGAGAGGGTTGAACTTGCAGGTGAGTCTCTTGAGTGTGTGGAGGAGTTTTGTTATTTGGGAGACATGTTAGGTGCCAGAGGTGGGGCTGGAGTTAGCTCGGTTGCTAGAGTGAGAAGTGGTTGGAAGAAGTTCAGGGAGCTGTTGCCTCTCCTGACATTGAGAGGACTCTCCTTACGTGCTAAGGGGTCTTTGTATGCAGCATGTGTTAGGAGTGTGATGCTGTATGGTAGTGAGACCTGGGCAGTAAAGGAAGAAGATATTCGCAGGTTTAAACGTACAGAAATGACAATGATTAGGTGGATGTGCAGTGCGTCCCTGCGTGCAAGGCCTGGGGGGGCTGGGCTTATGATAGAAGAGTTGAGAGGTAGGATGGGACTGGAGTGTATTGGTGTTGTGATGAGGAGAGGCAGGCTGAGGTGGTTTGGACATGTGGAGAGGATGGGGGAGGATAATTGGGTACAGAGGGTGAGAGGTGTTAATATTGGGGGAGGGGTTGGGAGGGGTAGACCGAGAAAGACATGGGATGAGGTCATTAAATGTGACTTAAGGGTTAAGGGACTGAATAGGGAGGCTGCCAGAGATCGAGCAGCATGGAGAGCCGCCATTAGGTGACCAAGGCCGACACATGCAAGCATGTTGGAGCCTTCAAAAATGAGCGAATGAGCGACTTCCCATACGTTGCATCATCTTAACAGGGTCCAGAATTACTCTTACATCATACACAACCTAACGTAAATTTACATACATTTTATACTTACACTATACTTATACTAACTTATATTACTTTTATACTACTTATATCATATGTAAGAAATATGGCATTACAAGATGAGTAGTGGTGGCTGAACAGGAAGCTGTTGAAAAAAGTGTTACTGAACAGTACAGAGCTCTCAAGAACAGTCTCTTGAGAGTTATTGATTCAGTGTGGGGACAGTCAAGGTTACCCCTCAAGAAATGAGGTTACATGTGGTGGGATAAGGTTGTAGAAGCTGCAGTAAAGGAGAAAAGAAGATTTGGGGGGGAATGGGAAAGGGGTGGTAACAAAGAGGAATACTTGGCTCCCAAGCATAGGGCTAGAAGAGAAGTATACAGGGCAAAATATGAGTCTCAAGGACTTTTGTGGGATAACCTAAATAGGGTTGAAAGGGAGAATTTGTTGTTTAATGTGGCAAATCAGATGATATCATAGGTATGTAGTGTTTGAAGAATGATGAAGAGAAGGTACTGGTAAACATTGAGGATTATTAAAGATGCCTGGAGAGAGCATTATATCTGATTGCTGAATGTGGAATCTGACTGGAACAGGGAAGGTTTAGAGTCAGCGGATCCAGTGTTTGGCCCTTGGCCTTTGAGCCATCCTGCTACTGTGAGCACGGCAGTTGGTGGGATGCAGCTGGGGAAGGTGGCAGGTGTGTCTGGGTTGATGCTGAAATGTTGAAAAACCTCAGGAGATATAGCAATGAGGTTAGTCACTGACTTGAAAAATACGATTATATGTGAGTGTTTTGTCCCAGGTGATAGACTGAACAGTATAATTGTAAATGTATACAAGGGGAAGGGTGATGCCCTGGAAAGAGGAAACTATAAGGGCATAAAGCTTTTGGATGGAGAGAGTTCTAGAAGGTATGATTTGAGAATGTGTGGATATTGATGAGATGCAGTTTGGTTTTCTGCCAGGCAAAGGACCACTGATACCATATTCATTGTTTGACAGCTTCATGAAAAATATATAAGAAAGAAAAGGGATCAGTACTTTGTTTTGTCGATTTGGAGAAGGCTCTTGACAGAGTCCCTGAGGAGATGGTGAAGTGGGCAATGAGAAAACTTGAGATTGAGGAATGGCTGGTTAGAGTGGTTATAGCAATGAATGTGGGTGCTCACACCCAGGTGAGAGTGAATGAAGATTTGAGTGGTGAGGTTTCTGTGAATGTTGGTGTGCATGAAGGGTCAGTCTGTTTACCATGGTGCTTTAAGCCTTCTCACGTGACTTCAGAAATGTCTCCCATGGGAGATGTTGTATGCCAATGACTTGGTGTTGATTGCAGAGAATAAAAGGGAGGTGGGGAAAGATGTAGGAAGTGGAGAGATGGTATGGGGCACAAGGGCTTGAGAGTAAATGCAGATAAAACAAAGGTGATGGTAGCTAGGGTTGGTGGCAGTGCTATCAAAGAAGAGGAAGAGTGGTTTACCACAAGGATGTGAGAAGTAATTCCATCTTGAGCAGTGTTTGTGATAGATGAATACATAGGATGAGGCTATGGCACACCTAATGTCTGACTTGGCTCATGTCTCTGATTGGAGTAAAAATAATCTTGTTGTTTTTAATGCATCAAAGACTCAGTTCTTACACCTATCAACCCGACAGAATCTTCCACAGGCTCACCCACTAATGTTTAATAATGTCCAGCTTAGTCCTGCATCACCCTTGAATGTGCTTGAGGTTTCATTCACTCGAAATTTATCTTGGAAAGAACATATTACATCTCTTGTGAAATGTGCTTCCAAGAGATTAGGTGTGCTAAGCCGACTCCGAACTTTCTTTACCCCTGCACAGTTGTTGACTTTGTACACGGGTTTTATTCACCCGCGTAGAGTACAACTCTCGTGTGGGGAGGCTTCCCACATGCTGCTCTTCTCAATAGGGTGGAGTCAAAGGCTTTTCATCTCATTAACTCTCCTCTTCTTACTGATTTCCTTCAACCACTGTCTCTTCGCCACACTGTTGCATCTTTATCTCTTTGCTATCGCTACTTCAACGGTCACTCTTCCTCTGAACTGTTTGCTTGCATCCCTCCACCTCTACGACAGGCACGTAGCACCCTTCTGGCAACAAACTCTCATCCCTTTTCTGTCCAACTCTCTAATGCAAGAGTTAACTGTTACTCCCAGTCCTTCAGTAATGCAACTGGTCAGCTCTGAAACTGTCTTCCTGTCTATATTCCCTACTTCCTATGATCTCTAGTCTTTCAAGCGCAGTGTGTCCAGGCATCTCGAAATGAACGGATCTTGAATTTGACTCTCTTTCATATTGTTTATGTTTTTTCTTGGAAGGAACAGTATGTAGGCCCATGGCCTTTGGTTCCTTCTTCCTTGCATGAAAAAGAAAAAAAAAAAGAAAAAAAAAGACTGCAAGATAATGCTGATTTTGTCTGTGCAGTGTATACAGGAAAGCATGTGAAGATTGTCAGGCGTGATAGGATTGATCTTGCTGGTGGGTCTCTTCAGTTTGTGGAAGAGTGTTGTTACGTGGGAGACATGTTTTATGCTGGAGGTGGGGCTGGAGCCAGGTCTGTGGCTAGAGTGAGGAGTGGTTAGAAGAAGTTCAGGGAGCTGTTACCTCTCCTGACATTGAGAGGTTCTCCTTCTGTACTTAGGGATCTTTGTATGCATCATGTGTTAGGAGTGTAATGCTGTATGGTCGTGAGACCTGAGCAGTAAAGGAAGAGGATATTTTGCAGGCTCAGACATGCAGAAGTGATAATGAGTAGGTGGATGTATGCCTACACAGATATTATTTGACACTCTTACAGCACATATCATTCTGAATCATGGGGCATCCTGTAAGTATAAATGCAGATATTGTCATTGGTAATTATTAGAACTCAAAATTGCAAAAAGATGCACTTACTGCATGGTATGTGTTTTGACTCGTGTGTGTCTGCGAAAGTTGCTCATTTTCGCAACCATCTTATCCAAAGGTGCCAAATAATTTTTGTGCGGGTATACAGTGTATCCATGAACGCAAGGCCGGGGGGAGAGGTGCTAGGTTTATGATGGAAGAGTTAAGAGGAAGGATGGGACTGGAGCATATTGGTGTTGTGGTAAGGAGAGGTGGATTGAGATGGTTTGGGCATGTGGAGAGAATGGGGATTGACAAATGGGTGTAGAAAGTGAGAGGTGTGAACGTTGGGGAAAGGGTAGCGGGAGGCATACCAATAAAGACTTGGGATGAGGTTATAGAGTGTGACTTCAGGGATAAGGGACTGAATAGGGAGGCTGCCAGAGATCGAGCAGCATGGAGAGCCACCATTAAGTGACCAAGGCTGATGCATGCAAGCATGTTGGAGCCCATATAAAGAAAACGAAACGAGGCATGGACAGCCTTTCCAAGAGTGTGGGCCAAATTATGATTTTAATATCGATTGGTAGGCCAGTGTCCTTAGGAATGATTCTAAAGATAATATTACTGTCAACTAGATGTAGGTTAATGTAATTACCATCTGTTATATTAACATAAGAAATAGCCTTGTAAATAATGTTTGGTTGTTAGAAATATATACTTTATTACTCAGTGTTTTTATTTCCAATGTGACAGCTTGCAAAAGATACCCTTCCTTGCATTGTGAAATGAATATCCTTGCTACATGATCATTCTTTATTCTTTACCCAACATTCATATTAAAGTAAAAAAGAATGAAGCTGTACATATTCAGCTTCAGTTGACATTACTTATTTTTAGAGACAGATGGACAGACAAACAGACAGAGATAGGCAGACAGACAGGCAGACAGACACATGAGTTGGATGACTTTGACAAACCAGTCAGAACTCTGTGGCAACACTGATATAATTATCTGTAAATGCAGTGGTTTGGGTATTTATCACTAAATAATTTAGTGGTAAATTTATTCAGCTTTATACCAGATGCACTTGTAACAACTTAACCCCTCCATGGCCGAGGTCCGGAATTTTATGTGCACATTTTCTGAAGTTTCAAAAATTGATTTTTTCCCTAGCCATATTGAAGAAGAAGTTCAGACGCACCTAACAGTTCAAATCCCAGCTTCCTAGACCCATTCTGTGGCTTGCAATGGAGCACGTAAGTTGCAGAAATATTGACAACGGGTGTCCACCACAGTGGTGTATTATCGTGGCGCAACATCAGATGTGTTGTTATCATTCTTTTTTACCTCCCAAAACAATGTGAATGGTGCTGAAATGTTGCTCTTATATTAGATATGATGATATCGAATTATTTCAGTGCATAATATGTTAGGATTAGCTTGAAAAAAAAATATTATGAATATTTTTTCAGTAAAGAACTAAGAATGAATATCTGATCTACACAACCTCTTCCCTTCCTAAAACCTCCCTGTTCTTCTCCAACTAATTCCTCTGTTATTTCCCTAACTCTGTCAGTAAGTATCCTACCATATAATTTTCCTATTACACTAAGAAGGCAAATGCCCCAGTGATTACCACACACTTCTTTTTCCACTTTTCCTTTGTACAGTGGAATAATTATACCTGACTTCCAATCCTCTGGGACTCTACCTTCCTCCCAGGCCAATCTGCACACCTTCCACATCCATTCTATTACTGTCTCTCCCCCATACTTCAGCATTTCACCACACACTCCATCAATTCCCTGGGGCTCTCCCCATTTTAACTTTCTTCATTGCTTCAACAACTTCCATCCTTCTGATTTCTTGCTCTCTTCCCACATCCCTCCTTCTCCCAGCCATTCCCCAGCCACTTCTACTTGCATTACTTTCATTCTCTTTGTTCAGCAATTCATTTAAGAGTTCTCTCCATCTGTTCGCTTTTTCTCCCGTCTCCACTAGTAATCTTACACTCCCCAACTACCTTTTTTGGCACCTTGTCTAACTCTCTTTGCCTCTTTCCAGAACATTTTCTTACATTCCCTCCACTTTGCACTCAAATTTCTTCCAAAGCTCACATCCATTGTCTTCTTACTCTCTCTTGCTAATCTTTTCACCTCTCTTCTCCTCTCTGCATACAGCTCTCTTTTCTATCTATCTATCTATATACCTAGGCTGCTTCCCCCAAGAAAAGGGAGGTAGCCAAGACAGGTCAACACACTACCAATTTACTCATCCACTCATACACATTCATTCGCATCTTAGCCCCAAAGGGGAGAAGGGACAGATCCTCACTGCACCACACCGCACGAGGGTCAATCACACAGTGCAGTCAGTGACATCCGCAGCAGGGCCTGACAGCAAAGCTGGTTTACTCCTACCACATCATAATGGACCCATCCCCTTACCTGCACCTGACCTGATCAGCTGATCAGACAAAATGCAGGAGAGTATCCCCTCAGGGCTGTGTCATCATTTATTCATTCACAATTTCCCTCCATTCATTTCTATCACGCACAACCACTCTTCCTTGCTCAATAGACAACACTCTCGCATCCAACGCTCCCTTCACACTGTCCATCCATCTTATTCGTGGTCTTCCTTTCAGCCTTACACCTCTCACATCAGATCTAGTTATCTTTTTCATCAATCGCTCTTTTTCCATTCTCTCCATATGCCCAAACCATCGCAAAACCCTCTGCTCAACTCGATCAGCCATCTCCCAGACAATTCCAGTTCTCCTTCGTGCTTCATCATTTCTCACTCAATCCATATGCGTCACTCCACACATACTCCTCAGATGCCTCATCTCCATTACATTCAAACTTTTCCTCTCTGCTACACCCATATTCCATGTTTCAGCCCCATATAATGCAGTCGGTACCACAATACCCTCATACAGCCTTTCTTTACATCCATTCTGAGTGAACGACATCTAAACACTTTTTTCATTCCTCCCAGCACCTTTCCAACTTCATTCATTCTAAACTTCACTTCTGCATCTATTCTTCCATCCACAGCAACATGTGACTCTAAATACTTAAAACACCTAACCTCCTCAAGCAACTCACCATTCAAAATTATATTCATCCTCCTACCATCTACCAACCTTGTACACTTCATCACTTTGCTCTTATTCTCATTTATTTTCAGTTTCCTGCTTTCACACACCCTTCCAAACTCCTCTACCAACTGTCTCAATCTCTCCTCTGAATCAGCCACCAGTGCAGTATCATCCGCAAACAGCAGCTGCTTCAGATTCCACTCTCTACCATCATTCACCAGACTCAGTCTTCCACCTAACACTTTTGCATTCACCTCCCTTACAACACCATCCATATAAATATTAAACAACCAAGGCGACATCACACATCCCTGCCGCAGCCCCACTCTCACGGGAAACCAGTCACTCACAGTATTTCCCATTCTTACACACACTCTACTATTAACATAAAAACTTTTCACTCCTTTTAGTAACCTGCCATCAAGCCCATACAATCTTAAAACATTCCACAAAGCCTCCCTATCAATTCTATCATATGCTTTCTCTAATTCCATGAATGCCCAAAACACATCTTTACCTTTCGTTAAATACTTTTCACACACCTGTCTCAGCAAACACCTGATCCACACATCCCCTCCCTCTCTTAAAGCCTCACTGCTCATCACCAATCACTCCCTCTGTACCCTTTCTAACTCTCTTAATTAACACTCTACCATACACCTTACCTACAGTATTCAACAGACTTATACCTCTAAAGCTAGTACATTCATACTTATCACCCTTACCTTTATACAATGGGACCACACAAGCACTTCCCCAGTCAATTGGCACCATACCTTGCACAATGCACACATTCAACAGTCTTACTAACCAGTCAACAATAGTCGCTCCACCACCTTTCAGGCATTCCACAGCACACCCATCCATACCTGCAGCTTTCCCTGTTTTCATCTGCTTTACTGCCTCTTGCACTTCCTCCGTCGTGATCAAAGATTCATTCTACTCTCCCAACACATCTATTCCTTGCACCCTTCCATCTGCCACTATCTCAGCCTCCCTTTCCTCCTCTACATTTAACAATCTTTCAAAATACTCCACCCATCTCTTCCTTACTGCATCCATCTCATTTAACATCTTTCCATCCTCTGCTTTTACTAGCTCCTCCTTCCCAGACTCTTCCTTTCGCACCCTTTTCACCTCCTTCCAAAACATTTTCTTATTCTTTTGAAAATTCTCAGTCAACCGCCTACCCCACCTCTCATCTGCTGCCACTTTAGCATCACACACAATCCTTCTCACTCTATTCCTCTTCTCCTTATACCTCTCATATGACACCTCATCCTTCCTCTGCAACCACACTTCATATGCATGTCTTTTCTCAGCCACAGTCATACTTACTTCCTCGCACCACCATTCACTTCCCTTTCTTACACCACCACCCACTCGTCTCACACCACACACCTCTTCCACATGCCCCACCACAGCACTCTTAAACAACTGTCATTCCTCCTCCACACTGCCACTCTCCTGATCTTTCACTGCATTCCACTTATCTCTCAATTTCTCCTGATACGCTATCATTTTCTTTCTTTTATTCAACTCACTCACTTTCAAAACTTCCCTGCCACACCTAACTCTCCTAGCTCTCACCCATCTCTTACCTACTCTCAACTTTCCCTCCACCAGGTAGTGGTCAGACATACCTCCACCCTCCCCTCTCAAAACTCTCACATCCAACAATCTTCCTATTACATTCCTGGACACAACCACATAGTCCATCAATGCCCTGTCAACAACCCTTCCACCCTCCTGTCTCACCCATGTATACTTATAAATATCTTTCTTCTGAAAGAAGGTATTCCCAATAACCATCTCTCGCTCAACACACACCTATCATTCGTTCCCCATTTTCATTTCTTCCAGGTGCACCATGCATACCAACTACACCTTCAACTGCTACATTTCCCACTCTAGCATTCAGATCCCCCATCATTACCACATTCACATTCACTCCAAAGCTCTGCAAACACTCATCAACATCATTCCAGAAAGACTTCTTCTCTTCTTCATCCCTTTCACTACCAGCCCATGTGCACACACAAATACCCACAACTCACGTTCAAATTTCGCTTTCACCCACATCAGTCTCGATGACACCTCCTTCCATTCAGTCACACACTGCTATACTTCCAGGCTCACTAACAAGGCCACACCTTCTCTTGCCCTTCCTCTATCAACACCTGACAATCTTCCATTCACACTTCCAAACGTAGACTCACCTTTCCCTTTCATCTTTGTTTCACTCAAAGCTAACACATCCAACTTTCTTCTAACAAACAGTCTCCCAATCTCCTCCCTTTTAGCCTCAATCGTACTACATCCACACACATTCATAGACCCAACCTTCAGGGTACGGGGATAACTTGATTCCCCATCCCTTTCTCTGGCCTGTCTCTTTTTAGGAACTAAAAATAGAGGAGGGGGTCCCTAGTCCCCTCACCCCTCCCCTTTTAGTCGCCTTTTACGACACGCAAGGAATACGGTGGCGGGGAATTCTTCCTAACGCAGTCTGGCCGCAGAGTAGTAGTACCACAGGTAAAGAAGTTGTATGCAGCCTTCATGGATTTGGAGAAAGCATATGACTTTGTGGATAGACAAGGATTGTGGAAAGTATTAAGAATTTATGAAGTAAATGGAAAGTTGTTGAAGGCCGTCAAGAGTATGTATGAGGATGCTAAGGCTGCAGTGTGTGTCGATGGTGAACTTAGTGAATTTGAAGGTTGGATTGAAACAAGGATGTGTCATGTCTCCATGGTTCAATCTGTATATGGATGGGATTATAAAAGAGTTACAAGGTAGGGCAGTGGATGTTGGAGCTGCCCTAGTGAGAGAGGGCAGTGTTTGGAAACTCCCTGTACTGCTGTTTGCAGATGATACTGTGTTGTTAAGTGAAGACGATGGGGAGCTGCATGGCTTGGTAGTTGAGTTTGGGAGAGTGTGTAAGAAACGGAATCTAAAGGTGAATGTAGGGAAGAGTAAAGTGTTGGTCTTCGAGAGAAGTGAAGCCAGTGAATGTACAGCAAGATTGGATGGGAAGGATATGGAGAATGTGAGTGCGTTTAAGTACTTGGGTAGTGTGATGAGTAAGGATGGAAGTTTAGAGGGTGAAGTGCTTGAAAGGGTGCAGCAAGGAAGAAAGGTTGCTGGTTCCTTGAAAGCAGTGGTAAGAAACAGGGAGCATGGAAGTGAAAAAGCTTCTGCATGACAGTATTGTGATACCAACTTTAACGTATGGTAGTGAAGCTTGGACTCTGTTGAAGTGACAGAAGTCAAGAGTGAGAGCAGTGGAAATGAGTTATTTGAAAGGAGCATGTGAAGTCACATGGAGAGACAGACTGACAAATGAGGATGTGAAGGAGTGTTGTGGTGTGGATATGGATGTGATAGGAAGCATCAGGAGAAACACATTGAGGTGGTTTGGCCATGTGGAGAGGATGGAGAGTGAGAGACTGATGAGGAGAGTGTATGTGAGTGAGGTGGAGGGGGGGAGAGGGAGGGGGAGGCCAAGGATGAGGTGGAGGGATGGAGTGGAGAGGTATATGAGAGAGAGGTGTGTGTGCTGGGAGCAGGGTAGTGAAATGGTGGGGGACAGAGCAACATGGAGGCGATTTGTTTGTGGCCACCCTGTACGGGATTAAGGCGTCTGGCGATAAATAGATAGAGATGAATATTTTTTCACATTTTTTATATGAAATATGTTTATTGTAGTTTCGAGTTGTTTTGCATGTCAGCGTTGTGAGTATGGTTGGAAGAAGGAGTGAATGGGTTGAATATTCAGTTCTAAATGAGAAAATTGCCAGTCCCCTGAGGGTAGGCTCTCCCACAGGGTATTAAAGTGGAGGGTCGGGTGGATTAGCACCTGGTCAGCTCCAATTAGAGGTAGGTGAGTGGAGGTGTTTTTAATCTTTCCCATGCCACTTGCATGGCTAAAATAGAATTGTAATGCAGGTTCAAAACTATGGATAAGTCAAATTATTAGGAATAGAGAGACAAAGCAGAAATAAATACATATACAGATGGGAAATAATGTATTTTAATCGGAATAACATGCTGAAGCATGGGGGAGAGATAGTAATAGAATGGATGTGGAAGGTGTGCAGATTGGCTTGGGAGGAGGGTAAAGTCCCGGAGGATTGGAAGTCAGGTATAATTATTCCTCTGTACAAAGGAAAAGGGGAAAAAGCAGTGTGTGGTAATCATAGGGGCATTTGCCTTCTTAGTGTAACAGAAAAAGTATATGGTAGGATACTTATTGACAGAGTTAGGGAAATTACAGAAGAATTAGTTGGAGAAGAACAAGGAGGTTTTAGGAAGGGAAGAGGTTGTGTAGACCAGATATTAATTCTTAGATCATTAGTGGAAAAGTTTCTGGAGAAGGGCAAGAAGGTGTATGCAGCCTTCATGGATCTGGAGAAAGCATATGACAGGGTGGATAGACAGAGTTTGTGGAAGGTATTAAGAATATATGAAGTGGATGGGAAGTTATTGAAGGCAGCGAAGAGTATGTATGAGGATGCTAGGGCTGCAGTGCGTGTGGATGGCAAACTGAGTGAATCTTTCCATTTGAAGGTTGAATTGATACAAGGATGTGTCATGTCTCCATGGTTGTTCAATCTGTACATGGATGGGGTTATAAAAGAGATACAAGGTCGGGTAGTGGATGTTGGAGCTGCCCTGGTGAGAGGGGGCAGTGTTTGAAAACTCCCTGTACTGTTGTTTGCGGATGATGCTGTGTTGTTGAGCGAAGACGAAGGGGAGCTGCAAGGCTTGGTGGATGAGTTTGGGAGAGTGTGTGGGAAACGGAATCTGAAGGTGAATGTAGGGAAGAGTAAAGTGATGGTCTTCAAGAGATGTGAAGCCAGTGAATGTACAGTGAGATTGGATGGGAGGATATGGAGAATGTGAGTGAGTTTAAGTACTTGGGCAGTGTGATGAGCAGGGATGGAAGTCTGGAGGGTGAAGTGCTCAAAAGGTGCAGCAGGGATGGAAGGTTGCTGGTTCGTTGAAAGCAGTGATAAGAAACAGGGAGGTGAGCATGGAAGTGAAAAAGTTGTTACATGACAGTATTGTGATACCAACTCTAACTTATGAAAGTGAAGATTGGACCCTGTTGGAGGGACAGAAGTCAAGAGTGAGAGCAGTGGAAATGAGTTATTTGAGAGGAGCATGTGGAGTCACATGGAGAGACAGACTAACAAATGAGGAAGTGAAAGAGCATTGTGGTGTGGTTGAGGACGTGATTGGAAGCGTTAAGAGAAACACGTTAAGGTGGTTTGGGCATGTGGAGAGGATGGAGAATGAAAGACTGACGAGGAGAGTGTATGTGAGTGAGGTGGAGGGGGCGAGAGGGAGGGGGAGGCCGAGGATGAGATGGAGGGATGGAGTGGAGAGGTATATGAGAGAGGGGGGTGTGAGTTGGGAGCGTGGTAGTGAAATGGCAGGGGACAGAGTGACATGAAGGCGATTTATTTGTGGCCACCCTGTGCGGGATTGAGGCGTCTGGCAATAGATAGATAGATAGAACATGTTTACGTTTCTCTATCATTTTACTTCTTTATTTTTGCAATATAAAGATTCGTAAGGTAGGTTCAAAACTATGAATAAGTCAAATTATTAGGAGCAGAGAGACAAAGCAGAAGTAAATACTGTATTTATACAGACAGGAAAAAACATATTTTTCCCGTAATAACACTTTTACGTTTCTCTATCATTTGTTTTGTTATTTTTGCAATATATAGAATCGTAATGCAGGTTCATAACTATGACTAAGTCAGATTATTAGGAACAGAGAGACAAATTGGAAATAAATACGTATACAGACGGGAAAAAATGTATTTTTCCCATAATAACACGTTTACATTTCTCTATCATTTTACTTTGTTATTTTTGCAATATATGTTGCTGTCTGTGTGTTGTGAGTGTGGGAAGTATGATATTTTCTGCCTGGGTAAGGAAAAAGGGTAAAGCTGTTTATCTCGGGACTGGTGAGCGGCGTACGAGGCCGGAGAGGGCGGCGCTGGGTGGGGGTAGGTGCAGGGAGAGAGGCGGAACTTGGATGTCCACTCATCACGGAAATGCGCGGTGCACTGACATGTGGGGTGTATGGGAGTGTTGGGTAGGTCAGTCTGAAGACGTAAAATTTTCAACGTTTTTTATAGACTGTGCTCAAACGACACCTGCGGCCATTTATCGGCTAAACGTCATTTGACGCTGGCAGCCACAGAGGAGTTAAAGGGTGAAGTCTGGTTCATCAGTATTAAAAATGTTCCATTGCTTACATTTTATCTGATCTGCAGGTAAAATTCAGAGTTTTCACACATTTTGGTGGGTTGTATGGAGGGTGCATTTGGACTACAGGTTGCCAGTGTCTGATAGTAATCATCAATTAGAACACTTTTCCCACCTGTGGATGAGATGAGGATAATTTGAATGTGCAGGAAGAAATATCGGGAGGAAGGAGACGAAGACGGGGAGACGAAGGATGAAATGGAGAGATAAAGTGGAGCTTACATGAAAGACAGAGTGTGTGTGAGTTGGAGTGAGGGCAACCAAAGAGCAGATGGCAGTGTGATGTGGAGGTGATATATTTGTGGCCACCCCTTACGGCATCTGGCAGTAGATAGATTGATAGATAGATAGGAAGTTATGAAACCAGACCCCAGACCCCACGTTCCAATACCGACCATTCAGCCGCCAGTCATACCAGAAGACACGGTTTATCTGTCCTGCATGAAAATGTAAATTAAATGCTATGAATTTTTATATATTAATGTCAGATAATTCTCCTTATTTCTCTACGTTTAGTAAGGCAGAAGTGTCAAGGTGTGAGGAGCAAAAGGAGGAGGTTCAGGAGAATCTGCAAGAGGCTCAAGAGGAAAAGCAACAGCTACGGCTGGAACACGCACATGCCCAAAAGATACTCCAAGACAAGGTGGGTAGTGAATGAAAATGGTTATCAGTTTTAAAAAAGATCAAGATTGTAGAATTAAAGTGCTTAAAAATGTGTTATGATGGATTTCAAACAACAGTACAAAATATTGGTTTGTGACTGCAAACAGATTATAGGGTGCATGCTACTGTAAAATTATTTGTAAAATTATTAATCGATTAGTTTTCAGTACTTGCCCAAAAGATACTCCAGGTGTATGAAAAGTATTTAGCGAAAGGTAAGGATGTGTTTTGGACATTGATGGATTTAGTGAAAGCATATGATAGAATTGATAGGGAGGTTTTGTGGACTGTTTTAAGATTGTATGGACTTGATGGTAGATTACTAAAAGGAGTGAAAAGTTTTAATGTAAATAGTAGAGCATGTGCAAGAGTGGGAAATACTGTGAGTGATTGGTTCCCCGTGAGAGTGGGGCTGCGCCAGGGATGTATGATGTCGTCTTGGTTGTTTAATATTTATATGGATGGTGTTTTAAGGGAGGTGAATGCATTTGTGTTAGGTGGACGTCTGAGTCTGGTGAATGTTGATAGTAGAGAGTGGAATCTGAAGTAGCTACTGTTTGCGGATGATACTGCACTGGTGGCTGATTCAGAGGAGTGATTGAGACAGTTGGTAGAGGAGTTTGGAAGGGTGTATGAAAGGAAGAAATTGAAAGTATATGAGAATAAGAGTAAAGTAATGAAGTGTACGAGGTTGGTGGATGGTAGGAGGATGAATATAGTTTTGAATGGCGAGTTGTTTGAGGAGGTAGAGTGTTTTAAGTGTCACATGTTGCTGTGGATGGAAGAACAGATGCAGAAATGAAGTTTAGAATGAGAATGAGTGAAATAGGAAAGGTGCTGGAAGGAATGAAAAAAGTGTTTAGATGTCATTCACTTAGAATGGATGTAAAGAGAAGGCTGTATGAGGGTGTTGTGGTACCGATTGCATTATTTGGGGCTGAAACATGGAATATGGGTGTGGCAGAGAGGAAAAGTTTGAATGTAATGGAGATGAGGTGTCTGGGGAGTACAGTGCTTCCTCCAATTTTGCGAGAATATGGTCGACAAAAAACCTCGCAAAATCGAAATTCGCAAAGTTTAAACAATTAAATATATGCAGTAAAGGTAAATTGGTCGACATCACCCCAAGGTAAGCACTTTTTCCCACTCTTACTCTCGACTCTACCTCTTAATTTTATGATGATAAATGAAACAAACATGGACTGATGTATTGTACAGTAATATTATTATGAAAACATCATAGGTAACAAACATAAAAAAGAAAAAAATGCATATTTACACTGATGTGAAGACTGGCGTGGTGTACAGGACTGGTGGCGGGGCAAGGCTTGGGTGCGACTACTGTGGTGTAAACAAACATGGGGGGCGGTAGAACACCGAACTAGGAGGCACAGTCAGGGTGACCCGATTTAGCATAATTTTGCTAATTTTAGCATATTTTTCCAGAAAATTGTGTGTTTAGCACAAAATTTAGCATGTTATCAAATCTAGCATATTTTTAGCATAATCTAATAAGCTTAGGACAATTTTTAGCATGATTAGAATAACTGACCACTCGTGGCTAGCAGTAGTTTCTGGATTGAAGACCAGGATACATGTTTAATATAATATGATTAATGGTAACTGTGAAAGTCCATACTTTTAACAAACCTAGAGCAGGAAATCACGGGCTTTGGAGGAGGGTAGACGTGTACTGTACAGATCCACAGGCGCTGGGACCCAGGGTGCCGCCGTGGCTGACTAAAGTCAGTTATTCAGCTGAGTCTGTGGATGCTGTCTGTTCAGGCTGCGGCAGGTTCAGTGCCCATCATTTCTCTACTGCTTAGTACCTCCTGTAGGTTGCAGTGCTTAAGTGTGAAGTGTGGTAGGAAGAGTTTCAGCTTATGTTTCACAAACATTTGTCAAATAAACTTTTAGAACCTGAGTAATTATTTATTTTAATGTTCTTCTTTCATAATTATAAGAGTGCATACTGTATACAGTTAAAAATGTAGAAATAATACTATATTAATCATAAAATATAACAGAAACCAAACGTATTCAGAGCAACAAAAGATTTAGCATTATTTTTGCCAATCTAGCATAATTTCAGCTGCTGTCTAGCGTATTCCTGCTAGAGAAATCTGGTCACCCTGCCCACCACTCGACCTCGCAAAGTGTGTGATCGCTCGCAAAGTTCATAAATGTTAAAAAATAAATGACTTGGAACTACCTCGCAAAATTGGTGATTCGCAAAGTTAAAGTTCGCAAAGTTGAAGGATGTACTGTATGTGTGGAGTGATGCATATGGATCGAGTGGGAAATGATGACGTACGAAGGAGAACTGGAGTTGTTGGGGAGATGGCTGATCGAGTTGATCAGAAGTTGTTGCGATGGTTTGGGCATATGGAGAGAATGGATAATGAGCGATTGATGAAAAAGATAACTAGATCTGATGTGAGAGGTGTAAGGCTGAGAGGAAGACCACGAGGATGGATGGACAGTGTGAAGAAAGCGTTGGGTGCGAGAGAGATGTCTGTGGAGCGAGGAAGGGTGGCTGTGCGTGATAGAAATGAATGGAGAGAAATTGTGAATGGATAAATGATGATGCAGCCCTGAGGGGATATTCTCCCACATGTTGTTTGATCAGCAGATCAGGTCATGTGCATGTAAGGGGATGGGTCCGTTATGATTTTGCAGATGTAAACCAGCTCTGCTGTTGGGCCCAAATGCGGATGTCACTGATTGCACTGCGCAGTTGACCATCGTGCGGTGTGGTGCGGTGAGGATCTGTCCCTTCTCCCCTGTGGGGCTAAGGTGTTAATGAATGTGTTTGAGTGGATGAGTAAATTGGGAGTGTGTCGTCCTGTCTCGGCTGCCTCCCTTTCCTTGGGGGAAGCAGCCTAGGTATATAGATAGATAATTTAAGACTGAAGTGATTGCATTGAAATAAAAAGAGTGAAATACCTGCGATATCTGTCTGTCTGGTGATAGCCAGATGCCGTAATGCTGTAAAGGATGTCCACAGACAAAATTAATCACCTCCATGTCACCCTGTCCTCTCCCATCCAACTCACACACCCCTCCCCCTATATACAACATCTTCACCTATCTCTTGAACTCTTCCTTGGTGTCCCCTTTCCCCTTCACCCCTCTGCCTTTTTCACATACACTCTTCTAGTCAGCTTCTCATTCTCCATCCTCTTCACATGGCCAAACCATCTCAGAATATTATTCCAAATGCTTTCCATCACATCCACGTAAGCACTATAGCACTCCTTCACATCCACACTTGTCTGACTGTCTGTCTCCATGTAAACCACTTGCTTCTCTCAAATAACTTATTCCTACTGCACTCACTGTTGACTTGTATCCTTACAACAGGGTCCAAGCTTCACTTCCATTCATTAGAATAGGGATCACAATACTATCATGTTGCAACTTTTTTTTTTTTTCTATACCTCAATACTCTCCTTGTTATTCTTTATCATTGCTTTCAGTGAACCAACAAGCTTTCATCCCTGCTGTATCCTTTCATGCACTTCATCCTCCAAAGTTCTATCCTTACTCATCACACTACCTAAATTCTTGGAGGCATGCATATTCTTCATTTCCTGACCAATCAGCCTCACTATGCATTTTGGGACTTAATTTCTCTCAAAGGCCATAACTACTCTTAACTACAGTAGAACCTCAATTTACACAGGAGCAATTTGTGCTAAACAGTTTTGTTTAGAAGGATAAACCCTGACCCTGCCCAGCAAAAAAAAAAAAGGGGGGGGGAATCCTAGAAGTTGGCTCTTGTTTACAGCCTGAAGGTTAACTTACTAATCCCTCCAGCAGCTAACCCTCAAGGAATTACAATAAAACAATTTTGGAAGGCGTTTAATACAGTAGGACATCAATATAACGTGATAGGTTCTAAAGGAACTCGCTTTAAATCAGTCTTGCACTAAGTTGATGTATTGTTTCATCATAATGATCATGATCATCATTATCATCATCATCACCTAATCCTGTGTTGCCCCATGAGGAACTTGGGAGCCCAGGGCTAGGCAAGTTGGTTCTGACATTTACGATGAAAATGACCAGTCTCACACATCCCTGAGTGGCATTACATGAGCAATAAACCCCAACCACTCCTTGGATATAAACCTGCACAGGCTCAATCCAATTGGAGTACCTTAATTACCCACTAAACCACCAGGCACAATAATTTTGTTATATTGTTACAAACAAGCACAGTAGATGATTTCTTGGTGTACAGGAACCATTTTCCTTGTCACTCAGTGTAGAGTCACCCATAGACAGAAGGAAGAGGAAAGAATGAAGGAAAGAGAGACAGTAGGGGAAGGAAGGAAGAGAGGAAAGAGCAGTCACATGAGAGCATCACTACATCAAGTGAGTGGATGGTGAGTGGCCCCCCCCCCCCATCACAAAAAAGTATTGTTTCAGTGGGATAAATTAGTTTGGTACTTAAGAGAGGTACAAAATACTAAAGATACCCAGTACATTTATTGACACAGAAATGTAGGAGTGATTGATCAAGCACCCCCTGAAAACAGGTTCTTGCAGCTGTGTAATGTGTAGTTCAGGTTGGCTTACATTGGTCCTCCAGTATAACAGAGAGTTGCCCAGACTCCCTGGCCATCCCTGACAAAATTCCACTGTCAGAGCATGTAGACACATGCTCATCTCACCTAGAATAAACAAAACTTTTTTTTTTTCTAAAACAAATAGTCATAATTCAACATGGCTAAAAGTGTAGTGCATGAAATGGTATGTTTCCACTCAATCTGCTGGCTATGCACATTCATGTACACATGCACCCATACATTGCTTGCCACCTGCCTCTTGTCTCTCTCTCCTCATTGCCACCACCCACAATGTACTTTTTCTACTGTCAACTAAGTTTTTGTGAAATCAAATGGTCATAAATCAACACAGCTAAAAGTATGGGACTTGAAATGGTTTTTGCACTTGCTCACACACACACACACACGGAGTGGCAGCCTCAGCGAGAAGACGTGTTTCACACCGCCTCAACAAACCCTAAGTAGTTTTCAGGAATTGTCCTGTCTCCAGTCTTGTTAATAATCTTAAGTATTGCAAGTTATTATAGTCTATCAAAAATGTAAAGAACAGTTGTCATTAAGTATACATGAATGTTTTTATAGGAATTTTGGGAACAGCTGTTCAGTTTAGTACTGTAACCGACCTTAAAGATGGCCGACCATGTAAACACTCGAGAACCGGAATTCCCAGGATTTGACAGTGAAACAAATGTAATGGACCTGGTTAAAACATTGATTATGAGAATTAGTGGTCTAGAAAAGAAAGTGGAGGATCTAGTATCAAGAGACATGCTTGAAAAGACCGAAAATACTATACAGAGTTTGATACAGGCCAATGAGACAGCGAACCAGGAGATCGAGAATTTAAAACGAGAAAATATTGAATTATGGAGAAAACTAGTAGAAAGCAGTAACCAAACAGAGAAGGTAAGTAGTGTGTTAGAAGAGCAAGAGGCAAAATGGGCACATGTGGAAGAAGAACAGAAAGAAGTAGTCAGTTTAAGGGAAATTATTCAGGAAGAAAGGGAAATGAACAAGAAAAAAATGGAAGAAAATGTAGTGAAAATATTGAAGAAAAAAGAGAAAATAGTGAGAGAAACAGTAGAAAGGAACAGATGTGTGATAATATTTGGAAACAGGGAGGAAGAAGAAAAAGTTAGGTCTGTGAGACTCGAGAGAGACTCAAATCAGGTGAGGCAAATATTGGACAACCAACACACCCACACCCCCATATCTGTCAGTTCCCCCCTGCCAAAACAGCTTATAGTAGCAATCCTTTCCAGCAATCTTTCTGGCTGATCCACCCCTGTACCGGACTTCCTGCAAACAAGCCACATCCACCCACCTCCTACTAAATGCCTCAACAACTTCCCCTGCTCTTCCTCTCAAACTTCCCACATTCCACGAACCTACCCTAAACCCCCTGGGTGATTTGCTGTCGTCAGGCTTGCTTTGGTGCTTGTTTTTGTTCATAGTCATAGTCGGTAAGATAAAGGGGGGTAAACATTCCAAAGGCCCGACCCACTGCACAGACCCAGGTCCAGGCAATGGATCTGGGACCCCTAGCCCACCAGCTTACTAGTGGCTGTGGTAGTGGCCTCGGGGCACCCTGCCAGGACACCTGCAGGGACACAATCCAAGCGCGGCTTGGCACTGCAACTGCCCCGCCATTATACACCCACTGATAGGGCAGCCTCCTGGGGCGCTACTCCCAGGTTCGGGCCCCTCTCTAATGAGCGGAAGTGGCAGCCTGGGAACCGCAATGCCCTGTACCCTCTAGCACAGGTTCGAGCCCCATCTCGCCCCGGACCCATGATCTGTGCCGGCGGAACCCCAGTCAAGCCTCCCCCCAAAGTCCGCCATAGTCATAGTCGGTAAGATAAAGGGGGGTAAACATTCCAAAGGCCCGACCCACTGCACAGACCCAGGTCCAGGCAATGTCATGAGAGTAAGTGATAGGATAATAGTAGTGAAAATTTTGATCGGACGGGTGATGGTTTCAGTCATATCAGCATATGCTCCGCAGGTAGGATTGGATGACGCAGAGAAGGATAGATTTTGGGATGATTTAATACGTGTAGTAAGTGGTATGGGTGATGATGAGGTAGTGGTTCTGGGAGGGGATTTAAATGGTCATGTTGGTGAAGCAGCTCAAGGTTATGAAGGAGTCCATGGAGGATGTGCATATGGTGTGAGGAATGCGGAAGGGGAAAGAATACTCGAGTTTGGGGAGGCTATGGACATGATTGTGTGCAACACACATTTTAGAAAAAGAGTGAGTAGATTGATTACGTACGAGTCCGGGGGAAATAGTAGCCAGATAGATTATTTTCTGGTAAGGAGGGTTGATAGGAGATTAGTGAGGGATGTTAAAGTTATAGGAAGCGAGGAGTGTGTTCAGCAGCACAAACTGTTGATTTGTGACATGGTGCTTAAGGAACGAGTGATGAGAAGGATGACATATGTACCTAGGAGGAAAATATGGAAGCTGAGAAACCAATCAGTAAGGGATGCCTTTTATAGTGAGATGAGGAGAGTGGTGGCTGAACAGGAAGCCAAAGATAGAGACGTTAATGAACAGTATGGAGCCCTTAAGAACAACCTCTTGAGAGTTACCGATGCAGTATGCGGTTGGACAAGAGGCCCACCAAGACATAAAGCAACTTGGTGGTGGGATGAGGGTGTAGAAGCCGCAGTTAAGGA
This sequence comes from Birgus latro, assembly GCA_018397915.1. Taxonomy (NCBI): domain Eukaryota; kingdom Metazoa; phylum Arthropoda; class Malacostraca; order Decapoda; family Coenobitidae; genus Birgus; species Birgus latro. Next base: position 22,645 of record JAGKTI010000312.1, read on the forward strand.
GAAGAGAAGGCTTTTCCGGGAATGGAAGAAGGGTGGTAACAGGGAGGAGTACTTGGCTGCCAAGCGCAGGGCTAGAAGAGAGGTATACAGGGCGAAGTCTGAGTCACAGAGACTTTTACTTGATAATCTAAATCATGAAGGAAGGAAAAATATGGTTTTTAGGGTGGCAAATCAGATGAAGAGAGATAATCGGGACATTGTAGGCGAGCAGTGTGTGAAGAATGATGAAGGAAGGGTAGTGGTGAACAGTGAGGATATTAAAGATGCATGGAGAGAGCATTATAGCCGGTTGTTGAATGAGGAGTTTGATTGGGATAGGGAAGGTTTGGAGCCAGCTGATCCAGTGTTTGGGCCTTGGCCTTTGATTGACGCTGCTACTGTGAGTGAGGCAATAGGCAGGATGCGGGTGGGGAAGGCGGCAGGTGTGTCTGGGTTGACTGCCGAAATGTTGAAGGCCTCAGGAGATACTGGGGTGAGGTTAGTCACTGACCTGATAAATATGATTATATATGAGTGTGTTGTCCCAGATGATTGGCTGAAGAGTGTAATTGTAAATGTGTACAAAGGGAAGGGTGATGCCCTGGAAAGGGGAAATTACAGAGGTATAAAGCTCTTAGATCAGATAATGAAAGTAATGGAGAGAGTTCTAGAAGGTATGATTAGAGAAAGAGTGAATATCAATGAGATGCAGTTTGGGTTTATGCCAGGCAGGGGGATCACTGATGCCATATTCATTGTTCGACAGCTTCAGGAAAAATATATTGGCAAGAAAAGGGAATTGTATTTTGTTTTTGTTGATTTGGAAAAGGCCTTTGACAGAGTCCCTAGAGAGGTGGTGAAGTGGGCAATGAGAAAGCTAGGGTTGGAAGAGTGGCTGGTTAGGGTGGTTATGGCCATGTATGTGGGTGCTCACACTCAGGTAAGGGTGAATGGAGCTTTGAGTGATGAGTTTCCCGTGAATGTTGGTGTGCATCAGGGGTCAGTTTTGAGTCCCTTGTTGTTTATCATGGTGCTTGAAGTCCTCTCACGTGACTTCAGAGAGGGACTCCCATGGGAGATGTTGTATGCTGATGATTTGGTGTTGATTGCTGAGAATGAAGGGGAGGCTGAGGAAAGATTTAAGAAGTGGAGAGATGGTATGGGGCACAAGGGCTTAAGGGTAAATGCAGATAAAACAAAAGTGATGATATCTAGGGTTGGTGGCGGTACAATCAGAGGAGAGGGAGAGTGGCCATGTGCAGTTTGCCACATGGGTGTGGGAAGTAATTCCATCTTGTGCAGTGTTTGTGATAAGTGGGTACACAAGAGATGTAGTGGTATTAGAGGTAGACTGCGAGATAATGCTGATTTCATGTGTGCGTTGTGTCGGGGAGAGCAGGCAGAGATTGTTAGGCGTGAGAGGGTTGAACTTGCAGGTGAGTCTCTTGAGTGTGTGGAGGAGTTTTGTTATTTGGGAGACATGTTATGTGCCGGAGGTGGGGTTGGAGTTAGCTCGGTTGCTAGAGTGAGAAGTGGTTGGAAGAAGTTCAGGGAGCTGTTGCCTCTCCTGACATTGAGAGGACTCTCCTTACGTGCTAAGGGGTCTTTGTATGCAGCATGTGTTAGGAGTGTGATGCTGTATGGTAGTGAGACTTGGGCAGTAAAGGAAGAAGATATTCGCAGGTTTAAACGTACAGAAATGACAATGATTAGGTGGATGTGCAGTGCGTCCCTGCGTGCAAGGCCTGGGGGGGCTGGGTTTACGATAGAAGAGTTGAGTGGTAGGATGGGACTGGAGTGTATTGGTGTTGTGATGAGGAGAGGTAGGCTGAGGTTGCTTGGACATGTGGAGAGGATGGGGGATGATAATTGGGTACAGAGGGTGAGAAGTGTTAATATTGGGGGAGGGGTTGGGAGGGGTAGACCGAGAAAGACATGGGACGAGGTCATTAAATGTGACTTAAGGGTTAAGGGACTGAATAGGGAGGCTGCCAGAGATCGAGCAGCGTGGAGAGCCGCCATTAGGTGACCAAGGCCGACACATGCAAGCATGTTGGAGCCTTCAAAAACTAAACGAAAAACGAAACGAAACGATCGATCCCGAAGGAAACAAGTGGGAAAAAGAAATTGAGGAAGTAAGGAGGATAGGGCCATATAAGAAAGGGGAAGCAAGACCAAAGAGAGTTAAGATGTCTTCAGAAAGTGTTGTAAATGACATACTTAAGGTGACCTGGAAACTAAGTAAAGAGGCAGGAATGGAAAATATTATAGTAAGAAAAGACTTGAATGAAGAAGAAAGAGAAGTCTTAAAATCTTTGAAGGACCAAGTAAAGGAAAAAAATGACAGGAGGACAGAGGAAGAACGTAAAACTTTTTTTTGGAGAGTGATGGATATGAAGGCAAGGAAGTGGTATGTGAAGAACTAGACGTGAAGGAAACAAAGGGGATGGATATGAATATGAAAAAGAGAAGAACGAGTAAAGATAACAACAGTGCAGCAAATCTGAGCATCATGTATAGTAACGTAGATGGATTAATATCTAAGAAAGGAGAAATTGGAGACTACTTAAATGAAAATAAACCTGAAATTGTTTGCCTAGTAGAGACTAAATTGCCCCGAGATGTCGATGTAAAATTATTTGGCTGGAATAATTATAAGATTTGGAGGAAGGACAGAGAAAGCAAATTTGGGGGAGGAATAGTGATATTAACCCATAATGACCTAAGAGTAAAGAATATAGAAATTGAAAATACTAAGGCTGAACTTTTGGGAGTTGAAATAGAGGACAATTATGGAGAAAAAACGGATGTAATAGTTTTTTATATGCCCCCCAAAACTAGGGCATGGACAAAGGAAGATTACGAACAGTTAATAAGTGAATCCATTATTAGGCTAGAAATGTTAATTGAACGAAGAAATAGAATAATATTAATGGGGGATTTTAACTGTAGAGAAGTTGATTGGGAAAGTATGGATGCTGGGAACAATGAAGAATCATGGGGAAATAAATTAATGGAATTGATGATGGAAAACATGTTAACCCAGTTGATCAAAGAAAACACAAGAATTAGGGGTGTTGATGAACCATCCAGGCTTGACCTATTATTCACAAAGGACCCAAATGATGTGAGGAACATAACCTACCATTGCCCCTTTGGTAAAAGTGATCATCTGGTAATTGAGATGGATGTGGTAGGAGTGAGGGAAGGAGAAAGAGATGAAAAACACAGAGAAAATAGATACAGTTATGGGAAGGCAGACTTTGCTTCCCTGAGAAACTTTTTCCAAAATGTAGAATGGAGTAAAATGAATATGATCACAAATGTTGATGAGAAATATGAGTTTTTGATAGAAGTATATAAAACAGGAGTTACTAAGTATGTCCCAAAATTTTCTGCAGTTATGGAAAGGAAGAAAGAATGGTTTAACAACAGATGTAGGATGGCACAAGAGGCAAGAAAAAAAGCATGGAAGAAAGTGAGAAGAAGGTATAGTGAAAGGGCCTGGGAGGACTACAAGCAGGTTAGAAATGAATATGTAAGGATACGGAGAGAAGAGGAAAGGAAATACGAAAAAGATATTGTATCTAACTGTAAAAAAGAGCCGAAACTATTTTATAGGTTTGTAAATGGCAAAATGAAAGTTAAGGACAGTATAATACGACTGAGGGATGGAGATGAAACATACGAAAGAGAGGAAGACTTGTGTGAAATAATGAACAACAAGCTACAGTCAGTTTATGTATTGGAAGACGAATTTAGGGAGCCTGAAATGGAACCCAGGCTGACGAGAATGACCGAAATTACAGTTGACATGGATGAGGTGCTACAGCTGATGAAGGATTTGGATGTGAGAAAAGCAGTGGGACCAGATGGTGTGGCTGGATGGATCCTGAAGGAATGTGCTGACCAGTTAGTGTGGCCAGTTTATGTCATTATCAAAACCTCGCTTGAAAATGGACAGTTACCTAAAGATTGGAAAAGAGCAAGTATTGTGCCAATCTTTAAGGGAGGAGATAGGGAGGATCCACTTAATTATAGACCTGTGTCACTTACTAGTATTGTTTGTAAAATCTGTGAGAAAGTTATTAGAAAAAGATGGATAAAGTATTTAGAAGAAAATGAAGTGATAACACCAAGACAGTTTGGTTTTAGGGAAGGAAGATCATGTATTACTAACCTACTAAGTTTCTACAGTAGGGTAACAGATGTCATACAGGAGAGAGAGGGATGGGCAGACTGTCTATCTGGATCTTAAGAAAGCATTTGACAGGGTACCCTATAAGAGACTACTGTGGAAGTTGAGGACATTTGGAGGGTTGCATGGGAAACTATTAAAGTGGATGGGAGATTATTTGATAGGAAGGCAGATGAGAACAGTAATAAGAGACAAGGTATCACAATGGAGAAATGTGACTAGTGGAGTACCCCAGGGCTCTGTCTTGGCCCCAGTAATGTTTCTGATATATGTAAATGATTTGCCAGAGGGTTTGAATAGTTACATGAGTATGTTTGCAGATGATGCTAAAATTATGAAACATATTAAATGTATTGATAGTTGTAAAGAACTGCAAGAGGACTTGGACAAAATACACAGCTGGAGCCAGACTTGGAAAATGGACTTTAATGCCAAGAAGTGTCATGTATTAGAAATGGGTATAAGTGAAAGAAGACCACACTGGACATATAAAATGGGCAATGAGATGATTAGTAAAAGAAAGGATGAGAAAGATTTGGGAGTGATTATTCGGGATGACTTGTCACCAGAAAAGCATATAAACAAAATTATTGGGGGAACTTATGGATTACTGACCAACATGAGAGTGGCTTTTAATTATATGGATGAAGATATGTTGAGGGAGTTGATGGTGACCACGATAAGACCAAGACTAGAGTATGCGGCGGTGGTATGGTCACCTCATTTGAAGAAGCATATTGATAAACTAGAAAGGGTCCAACGGATGGCAACGAAGATGATACCGTGTTTAAGGGAACTCACCTACGAGGAGAGATTGGAAAAACTGAAGTTACCAACATTGCACGAGAGAAGGGAAAGAGGTGATTTGATCACGATATTTAGAAATGTAAGAGGGTTGGAAAGGGTGGATAGAGAGGATCTTTTTGTGTTGGATGATGGAAGAACAAGAGGTCATGGCTTCAAGTTGAGGAAAAGTAGATGTCTTAATGATCTGAAAAAGTTCAGTTTCCCGAATAGAAGCATAAGTATTTGGAATGACTTAGACGAAGAGGTGGTGCAGGCGAGAAACATTCATGTATTTAAAACTAGATTAGATGAATGTAGATATGGAGACGGGACAACACGAGCTTAGCTCAATTCCTATATACTACAAATAGGTAAATACAAATAGGTAAATACACACACACACACACACACACTGAATGAGCAGCAAAAAGGAGACCAGCCTATTGTGATTATGTGAATGAGTGCGTGAGTGGTGGTTCCATTGGATGTTAGTTTAAAAAAAAATGCAGGTTTAGGCCATAAAAATACAAGATACTGTGAAAAAGAAAGTTTCCATTTGATTGCGCCATGGCGGAGAGGGACGGAGGATTGTTTACATCTAGTGGAAAGAGGGAATTTGTGGACTTCTCCGAAGATGATGTACTCGTAGATAACGGAAGTACTAAGCTGAACCAAACAAGAGTAGCTGGAGTAGAGAAGACGGCAGAGAGGAATGCCCAGGAGTTAAAAAAGGTATGGGTAATAATAAGAGAGTTGCAGGAATGGACCTCAGAGCAAGAGAGAGAGAGATCAAAGTCCTATAGAGTAAACTGGAAAAAGTTTGCACACGTAGTGATGAGTAAGAAAAAGTAGTCACAGAATTAAAGGTGATCAATGAATCTGCAGCAAATGAAATAAAACAGCTCAAGAGGGAGAATAAGAGGTTAGAAGAAGAAAGGGACAGAATGAAAAGTAAACTAGATGAGTATGAATCAAAATCAAGGATGCAAGATGAGCATATTAAGGAAATCAAGGAGCAACATAAGGGATAGAAGGAAATTCAGGAGGAAGGAAATGTAAACTTGAAGGAGATTATAGAACAACAGAGCAAGGAAAATGTGGAGAAGGAAGTGGTTAGGGTACTGAGAAGTAGAGAATCATTGGTCAGGGATGTAGCAGACTAGAAAAAATGTGTTATAATTTCAGGAGTTAAAGAAAAACGAATGACAGTAAGATCCGAAAGAGAAAGAGAAGAACTGAGCAAGGTTCTATCTATCTATCTATTGCCTGACGCCATAATCCCGTAAGGGGTGAGATAATATCAGTGATTATGGAGGGCAACAACGAAGCTCAAGAAGAGACTGAAGAAGTGTTTAGGTTAGAGAAGTACGAGGAAGGAGGGGCAAAGCCATTGAAGGTAAAGTTTAAGTCCCAGGTAATGGTGAATAAAATAATCAATAGAACATGGAAATTGTCAGATAAAGAGGGGTTAAAAAATGTTTGGATAAGAAGGGATGCAAATGAAGAAGAAAGAGCTAAATTTAAGGAATTGGGAAAGGAAGCAAAGGTAAAAAATGAACATAGAACAGAGGAAGAGAAGACACTGTTCTACTGAAGAGTTATGGATCAGAAATTGAGAAAGTGGTACCGACGGAGAGAAGAGAACATAAAAAACAATGAAAAAAGTTTGAAAGTGTCATATACAAATATTGATGGATTAATATCGGCAAAGTTAGAAATCAATGATTTTTTGAGGGTACACGAACCTGATGTTATGTGCATTGTAGAGACTAAACTAAAAGAAGATACTGATATTCATATGGGAGATGGGAAATACAAATTATGGAGAAGAGACAGAAAGAAAAAAATGGGAGGAGAAGTGATGATAGCAGTGAAGGATAACATAAATGTAGATACTGTGGAAATGGGAGAGGGTAGGGCCGAAGTGATAAATATTAAATTAGAAACTGGGGAGAATGGTAAGAGAGATATGGCAGTGGTATATGTTCCCTCTAAGACAAGAGCATGGAATGACGATGAATACCAGTAGATGTTGTCAGACATGGTTAGTTATCTACAGAAAGTGATTGAGAAAAGCAACAATAAATTTTCTTCTTTTGTTTTATGCAAGGAAGAAGGAACCAAAGCCCATGGGCTTGCAAACCGTTCCTTCCAAGAATAAAAAAAAACAACACAAATGAGAGCCAAATTCAAGATCCGTTCATTTCGAGATGCCTGGACAAACTGCATTTGAAAGACTGGAGATTATAGGAAATAGGAAATACAGACAGAGGAAGACAGTTCCAGAGTTGACCAGTTGCATAAATGAAGGACTGGGACGGTTAACTCTTGCATTAGAGAGTTGGACAGAAAAGGGATGAGAGGTTGTTGCTAGACGGGTACTACGTGCCCATCATAAAGCTGGAGGGATGCAAATAGACGGTTCAGAGGAACAGTGGCCATTGAAGTAGCGATAGAAAAGAGATAAAGATGCAACAGTGCGGAGAAGAGACAGAGGTTGAAGAGAGGTAGTAAGAGGAGGAGAGTTAATGAGACGAGAAGCCTTTGACTCCTCCCTATTGAGAAGGGCTGTATGTGGAGATACTCCCCACACATGAGAGTTGTACTACAAACAGGGGTGAAGGCGAATAAAACCCGTGTATAAAGTCAACATCTGTGTAGGGGTAAAGAAGGTTCGGAGTCAGCTTAGCACACCTAATCTCTTGGAAGCAGATTTCACAAGAGATGTAATATGTTCTTCCCAAGATAAATCCCGAGTGAAAGAAACCCCAAGCATGTTCAAGGATGATGTAGGAACGAGCTGGACATTATTAAACATCAGCGGATACTCCTGTGGAAGGTTTTGTCAGATTCATAGGTGCAAGAACTGAGTCTTTGATGCATTAACAACAAGATTATTTTTACCTCAGTTAGAGATATGAGCCAAGTCAGCCATTAGGTGTGCCATAGCTTCATCCCTTGTTTGTTGAAGTAACTGCTGAGATGGGCACTGAGGGAACTGAATGGAAAGGTGATGGGTGGAATCATCAGCATATGAATGGATAGGGTTAGATGTACAGCTTAGAAGGTCATTGATGAATAAAAGGAAGAGAATTGGTGATAGGACAGAGCCCTTAGGAACACCACTGTTGATAGATCTAGGAGAAGAACGGTGGCTGTCTACAACAGCAGCTATAGAAAGACCAGAAAGGAAGCTAGAGCTGAAGGCATAGATAGAAGGATAGAAACCGTAAGAGGGCAGTTTAGAAATTAAAGATTTATGCCAGACTCGATTGAAAGCCTTTGAGATGTCAAGCGCAATGGCAAAGCTTTTGCCAAAGTCCTGAAAGGAAGATGACCAGGAGTCTGAAAGTAGATGAGAAGATCGCCAGTGGAGCGTCCCTGACGGAACCCATACTGACGATCAGAAAGAAGGTTGTGATAGGAAAGATGGCTTAAAAAAATTTCTGTTAAAAATAGACTCAAACACTTTTGAGACACAGGATGTTAAAGCAATTGGACAATAGTTAGAGGGTTGGGAATGGTCACCCTTCTTTGGGACTGGCTGAATGAGAGCAAACTTCCAGCAAGAAGGAAAGTTACAAGTTGATAGACAAAGGCGAAAGAGTTTACCTAGACAGGGTGTAAGCACAGTTCTTGAGGACAACAGGAGGGATCCCATCAGGACCTTATGCCTTGTTAGTATTGAGGCCAGTGATGGCTGAAAATACATCAGCTGAATAAATTCTAATGTCAGCTATAAGGAAGTCAGAGGAGGGAAGTGATGGAAGAACAGCACCAGAATTATCTAAGGTGGAATTGGAGGAGAAAGTCTGAGCAAAGAGATCGGCTTTATCAGTAGAAGAAATAGCTACAGTCATCAGAGTAGAAAAGAGGAGGTAAGGATGATGGGGTAAAGTTGTTAGACAGGTTTTTGGCAAGGTGCCAGAAGGATCATGAAGAATTTGAGTTGGAGAGTTGGGAACATTTAGTGCGGATGAAATTATTTTTAGCAGAACGAAGAACAGACTTAGCACGATTCCAGGCAGAAACATAAGAAAGGTGTGATTCGGGGGTGGGTTGGCTCCAGTACTTTTTGTAGGCCCTCCCCTTGTTGCGGACAGCATTAGAACAAGTGTGGTTAAACCAAGGCTTTTTTGCATTAGACAAAGGATATGAGAAAGCAATGTATGCTTCTATGCCTGAGAGAATAACCTCCGTAATGGGTAAGGCACATGCAGATGGCTCCCGGCCATGGAAGCAATTATCATTCCAGGAAAAATCAAAGAAGTACTGCCTGAGGGCCTCTTAATCGGCAGCTCCAAAGTGTGACAGACGTTGTTTCTTTGGAGGGTCCCCAGGCTGCACCGGAGCAATAGGACAGATTAAGATAATAAGGTTATGATCGGAGGAGCCCAACGGAGAGAAAAGATTAACAGTGTAAGCAGAAGGATTAGTTGTAAGGAAGAGGTCAAGTTTGTTGGAGCTGTCTCCAAGGCGATCAGGGATACGGGTATTGTGCTGTACAAGCTGCTGTAGGTCATTAAGGATAGAAAAGGTGTAGGCTTGTTCACCAGGTGGATCAGTGAAAGGAGAGGAGAGCCATAGGTGGTGGTGAACATTGAAATCTCCAAGAATGGAGATTTCAGAGAATGGAGAAATGGATAGAATGTGTTCTGTCGTAGAAGTAAAATAGTCGAAGAATTTTTGATAGCCAGTAGAATTAGGCAATAAGTAAACAGCGCAGATATATTTAGTCAGAAAATGACAGGAGAGCCAAAGCCAGAGAGTAGAGAATTCAGAAGAATCAAGTTCAGGAACACGACAGCAAGATAGTTTGTTGCGTACATATACACAACAGCCACCTTTGGCTTTGAAATGAGAATAGAGAAAGTAGGAGGACTTTAACTGTAAAGAGGTGAACTGGGAGAAATGGGACTCAGGAGGCAGTGAAGATTTGTGGGGCACTAAATTGTTAAATATAGCAATGAATAATGTAATGACGCAGTGGGTCAAAGAAGAGACACGTTTCCGAGGTGATGACACACCAGCAAGATTAGATTTGCTACTAACCAAAGAACCTGATATAATTGAATCTTTGAAATATCTGTGTCATATAGGAAAAAGTGATCATGTGGTCATTGAGTTCCAGATGATAACAGGGAATGTGGTCCCAAGAGATGAGCTTTATAGGCAAGGAAGATACAACTTTGGGAAAGCAAACTTTATAGAACTGAGAAAATTTTTTGAAAGTGTGGATTGGAGAAAATTCAGAGAAACAAGAGAGATACAGAGGAAGTGGAATATCTTTCTAGACCTCTATAATTTGGGAGTGGAAAAATATGTGACAAGAGTAAGTGGGAAAGAAAACAGGAAAAGTAGTGGTTTAATAGAAGGTGTATGATAGCTAACAAAAAGAGGGACATGGCATGGAACAAATGGAGAAAGAGAGGTAATAACAGAACAAGAATATGTAGAGAGGAAGAAAGAAACTTTGAAAAGCTATACTGTAATTGACAAATGTAAGGGTGAACCCAAATTGTTTTATAGATTTGTCAATGGGAAATTGAAGCAAAAGGAAGGAATCACCAAACTGAAAGTGGAAGGAGAGGTCTGCAAGGATGTGGTAGTGAAAGCTGAAATAATGAACAAATGTTTCCAATTGGTTTTCACTAAGGAAAGGGAGTTTATGGAGGGGAAGGGAGTGATTAGAAATGTAGTGATAAAAGATATAAAAGTGGAAGTGCAGGAAGTGTATAAATTACTGGAAACTCAAGATGTAAGGAAAGCCCCAGGACCAGATGGAATCTCTAATTGGGTACTGAAGGAATGCAGAGAACAACTGGCTGATAAGATTCACAGTTTAATTGTGTGTTCTCTGGAAGAGGGGAAATTGCCTCGGGAATGGAAGAGGGCAAATGTGGTACCAATTTATAAGGGAGGAAACAAGGAAGAACCCCTGAATTATAGACCAGTGTCCCTAACCAGCATGGTTGCAAAATTGTGTGAGAGAATGCTGAAAGATAGATGGATAAAATATTTGGAAGAGATGAATATTTTGTAAGTCAGTTTAGATTCAGAAGTGGAAGGTCATGTGTTTCCAACTTGTTGAGCTTTTACTCAAGAGAGATTGATGTGCTACAGGAGAGACATGGTTAGGTGGATTGTGTGTATTTAGATCTGGAGAAGGCCTTCGACACGGTAGCTCACAAGAGAGAAATATGGAAATTAGAGCATATCGGAGGACTGAAGGGAAGCCTCCTGGAATGGATGAGAGACTTTTTGAATGACAGACAAATGATGACAGTAATAAAGGACAGGACATCTGGATGGAGGGAAGTAACAAGTGGTGTCCCACAGGGCTCAGTGTTGGCACCAGTATTGTTCCTGATTCATAAATGATATGGTAGATGGAGTGAACAGTTACGCAAGTCTGTTTGCTGATGATGCAAAGATCTTGAGAAAGATAGAGGTTGAAGAGGACTGTAAAATGCTGCAGGAGGATCTGGATAGGATACATGATTGGAGCCGGATATTGGAAATGAAATTCAATGCAAAAAAATGTAAAATATTGGAAATGGGTAAAAGTACCAAGAGGCCATCATTGAATTATTTGATGGGTAATGAACCAATTAGAAAAGCGAGAGAAGAGAAAGATTTGGGAGTGCTGGTCCAGGATAGTTTGTCACCTGAAAAATACATAAACAAGATAGTTAGAGAGACATATAAAATCTTGACCAATATAAGAGTGGCATTTCATTACATGGATGAGGAGATGATGAAAAAATTGATAGTGGCCATGATCCGCCCCAGGTTAGAATATGCAGCAGTTGTGTGGTCCCCACACAAAAAGAAAGATATAACCAAGATTGAGAGAATACAAAGAACAGCAACCAAGATGGTCCCCAGTCTGGCAGATTTGTCGTTCAGAGAGAGGCTGGAAAGGCTGGATTTGCCTTCCTTAGAGGAAAGGAGAGAGAGGGGTGACATGATTGCAGTGTTCAGGACCATGATGGGAGTAGATAAAATTGACAGAGAAAATCTATTTGTGTGGGATGAGAGGGTAACAAGAGGACACGGAATGAAACTTAAAGAACCCAAGCTGCTTGAAGGACATCAAGAAATATCGCTTTCCTTATAGATGCATAGACCTGTGGAATGGCCTGGACAAAGAGATCGTCCAGTCTAAAAACTTAAATGAGTTTAAAGCAAAATTTGACTTACTGAGAAACATAGACGGGACCCCACAAGCGTAGCTCATTTCCTGTATATCACAATTAGGTAAATACACACACACACATCCCTGACACAGGAAAGAGCTGACGTACCGCTCCTCTGCCAAGCCCTATCCAGTCCAAATGGCCGTTACCTAAAAAGTATCTTTATACAGTAGGCGCGGAAAGTGTTGACTATCTATCTATCTATTGCCAGACACCATTATCCCGTAAGGGGTGGCCATTTGACTTTGTGTTATTTTTTTTTTACGGGGAGGGGCACTAACCCTCCACCAACCCACTTGTTGACACGTAGGGAGCACGTATGGTTTGGTTATATGGTTACCACCCAGCGTTGTAAATGGTTTCTTGGCTTGCAGGAAACCATTTGGCTTGTCACTCAATGTAATGCCACCTGTAAAGGAAAGAAAAGCAGTAAGAAGTGACAGGAAATATAGGAGAAATAGGAAGAAAGGAGGGCAGGCACAGAAAAAGAATGATAAAGGCTAAGGAAGAAGTAGGCAGCACTACATCAAGTGAGTGGATGATGGTCGCCACCACCTACCACTGGAAAGTGTTGACGCCATCTTAAAAAAAAAAAAAAATCTTGTTGTTAGCAAGGAGAAACAAATAAATTAACACTCACCATTGAATTTAGTATTTACTGGCATTCCTCTTCACCTTTATAATCTTCTTAAGGTGTCTGGGGAGACTGATGGCGTAGTTTTGCTGAACAGATGGACTGAAACTGCTCCATAGGTCCAGCCTCAAGTTTAGGCAAAGATGATGTGTCCATACTACGCAGCTGCCGCTTCATGTGCGCCCATAAATTCTCAATGGGATTGATATCTGGGCTGTTTCTGGGCCAGTCTCGAATAAAGGGAACCTCACAGTCTGTTAGCCACTGTTTCACTGACTTTGCAACATGTGGAGGGGCAGAATCTTGCATAAATACTCTTGCCTTGGTTTTATCAAAAGAGTCACTTAAAACATCACATAAGAGCTCCAAATAATTGTTCTGGTTCACTTCTTCATTTGCAGGTAGAATTACCAACCTACCAACACCATAATATGTAAAGCAGCCCCAAGCCATGAGTGAGGCTGGGTATTTAACAAACTTGGAAGTGTACTTAGGATCCAGGGGGTCACTGCCTGGTTTGCGGTACACTCGTGATGAAGGGGTACCAGTGACAGTAAATGTTGACTCATCACTCCAAAGCACAGTTTTCCATTGCTCCTCACTCCAGGCAAGATATTTCTTACAAAAATTTACTCTCTTTTTCCTCTGAAGTGCAGTTAGCAGTGTTTTTTTACGAGCATAAAAACTCCTGTAGCCCAGATCGTCTTACAACAGCTGCTGCACACTTCTGACAGACACATCTGCCAGCAACTGTGGTTTCTTTTCTTTTAAATCCCGTGGTGTTAGCCTTGGATCCTTGCTAACTTGCCTTGAGATCAGCTGACGGGTCCTGAAGGTTGTTTTACTAGGTCTCCCAGGCTTGGGAAATGGAGTGGGAGGAATGGCCTCCCCACTGTCCTTGAACCGCTTCACCAGTCTCTGCACTGTCCTCAGTGTAACACCATCTGATTTGCAATAAATGGGAGTTTGTGGCCAGTTTTGTATAAAGTAATCACTTCCACACGTTTGTCCTTGCTTTTGGTTACTTTAGGCATGATGAGAATGTGGTAGGTAACCAAATAACTGTGTTATTTGAGTCAAAACATGCCCTTGTGGTGCATCACACACAGAGACAATCCTCCTCCTGTGGCTGCCCAAACATTACTGAGCCTGCTTCTGTGGTGCCAAACCTATCAAGCAGGGTTGCCAGCTCCCGTTGAAAGAGCGTCAGCTCATTTCGCATCACAGGGGAGGGTAGTATTGACCCTGCTTCACTTGACACGAAAAAGAATGATGTTGGCAAAAAAACATCAATACTTTCCACTCTTACTGTATGAGTCAAGCTCTGTACTATGTCCAACTAAATATTGTCCTAATATGAAAGAGAAAGTTTAAGTGAAAAGTGTTGTTCCAAAAACAGAATACAACAAATGGTGTAGAAGCACCGAACAATCGAATCGGCTGATTAGTGTTTTGGCTACGGCATGTGGAATGTAAACTGCAACTGTGATTATGTACATTCTTTTCATAGTACCACAGGATGAGCAGCATGTTTAGTAATGTAAATATGGAAGAAGTTAAGAAAAGGAATAAAGGTAGAACACAGGAGATGATTTCTACCCAGAACTGGTGGAACTGAAGACATATAATAAGTTGGTTGAATGAGTGAACAGATTAGAGAAGGAATTTCAGAGTGAAGTGGATGAAATCAAAAAGCAGTTGCACATGCAGGAGGAAAATGAAAAATTAGTAAAGGAAGCTAACAGGGAACACACAATAACAGATGAGCTTTTAGTTGATGTTGGTACACTCAGAAGGAAGGTTAGTGAAGTGGCAGGCACATTTATCAACCATGAGAGTATTATGGAAGAGTTCAGAAATGATACAGAGACAATCAGACAGGCTAGCACTCTGATAGATAGATCATAGCAGTGATATTGAGGAGAAGATAACCCAGGTGAATGAAGCGATGCAAAGCTACAAAAATTATGTGGAATCCACGTATACTGAAATGGTGAAAGTAAAGAAAGACTTGGAAACAAGATCTGAAGAAAAGAGCATTAAAAAGGAAGTAAAGAAAATAATCCCATACAATCCAAAATTGGTCAAAGATTGAGCAGACATCAACAGATCTATAGTAATCATGGGTATACATAGGGGAGGCGGTAGCTCGATCGGTAGAGAGTTGGCTTGCAGTCCCGTTGGACCCAGGTTCGAATCCTTGCTGGTGCAGGGAACAGTTTAAGGATTTGAATTTCATTAAATCAGGCTTTACTGATCTACCAGAAGACCCGCCGTCTTGTCGTAAAAATAACCCCGCTAATACCAAAACACCAGTCCTGTATGAGGCAGCCCTAGCATGTATTCAATATGGATGGTGGGTGTTAAGCGCCGAAGTGGTGACATGTAGAGGTGTATGGTATGTAGGAGGACAACTGGGCCTTGATAGCAGGCTGTAAAGCCTATGCCCAGAGTCGGACACAAAAAAAAAAAAAAAATACAGGAGGATGAAATAAAAAACAAGATTTCAAGAGACCACAAGGAGATGGCAAATGTAATGAACATTTTGAAGGAAGTATCAGAGGAAATATCTGTAGGAAAGACATACAGGAACACAGAAGGCTAGGGAAATACGAGAGAAATAAATCAAGGCCTTTGAAAGTAACCTTCCAGAGTGTAAACACTGAGGAGGAAATACTGAAAAATGCAAAGAGGATTTCAAAAATGTTTGGATAAAAAAATGCCTAACTCGAGAGGAACTGGGATTACTAAAAGAGAAGAGAGAGGAGGCAAAAACAAAGAACGAGGGAAGATCAGAGGGAGAGAAGAACACATTTTTTTTTAACAAAGTAATAGGATTCCATGTACGAAAGTGGTACATAAACAGGAGGGTGTAGAAAGGAGGAAGATTGTAGACCCAAGTCCTGACAAGTATGTAAACAAGATGATTAAGTTGATGTACTCATATGTATATGGAATGGTATCTAAATTACTAGAGATTAATGATTATATTAAAGAAAAGGAACCACATATTGTTTGCCTAACTGAAACAAAATTAGCATCAAGGATATCAAATGACACCCTAAACCTAGAGGAATACAATATATGGAGAAGAGATAGGATCTTTAAAAAAGGAGGAGGAATTATAATATTACAATATATGGAGAAGAGATAGGAGCTTTAAAAAAGGAGGAGGAATTATAATATTAACAAAGAAAAATCTGCAAGTCAGAGAAATAGAACTAGATATACCCTCACAGGTAGAATTGATAGCAGTAGAAATTAGTGCATCTGAAGGAAAATTAATTGTGGCAGATTTACACATGCCACCTAAATCAAACATTTGGGAAAAAGGCAAATATGAAGAACTGGCAGAGAGTACATTTCAAAGTTTAAGAGCATTACTACATAGAATGGAAGAGAAATGAGAAATAATTATACTACCTAGAGATTTCAATACAAATATAAATTGGAATACTCTAGAAATAAAAAGCCAGGAAAGCTGTTGGGACCAAAAGCTCCTGGACCTTGTGCAGGGGTTTTTCCTAATGCAGCATGTAAAAGAAAGCACCAGAAAAAGACTTAATGTACCATCAGTACTAGATCTTATATTTACTAGGCACGAAAATGATGTTGACAGTATTATGTATTACCCTCCATTCGGCAAAAGCAGCCGTGCAGTATTAAATTGCAGCTTCAGGATTGCATATGACATAGTCAACAGTAATGAAAGTTACCAAAAGAGCCATAACTACAAAAAGGGCAATTATCATGACCTAAAGAAATGCTTCTTAAAAATGTAATCCCTCCAATATCCGACATAATAGAGCCAAAGGCATGTCCGGATATTGGTTTTGTCCGGATATTGGTCCTGAAGCTCCAGCACTGGTTTTTCATGACCCTAACCTAACCTAACCGAAATCAGAAAACTACCTTCCTACCTCCCTAGTGGACATGTATAGCACTTATTTAGGTCCCTTTTCACATAAATAATGCATACATAGCATGAATGTATTGAATTTTAACAAAAAAATGATGATTTAGGGGTGAGTGAGTCATAGGAGCTCAGAACTTGCCAGCATAGTATAAGTAAGTATCAGACATGGAAATCATCTTCTCTCACATTTTATGCACTAAATTATTGGAGAAAAAGCATCAAATACAGTAAATGATGTTAATTGCTACCAGAAAAATGGTTAGGTTAGGTTAGGTTTGGTTTGGTTAGGTTAGGTTAGGTTAGGTTATGACCGGACATGAAATTCACTGCTTCAACCTTTTTCATAGCTGGTGCACTTAATAACCATGCATGAAAGAATTAAATTAAAAGCAGGACATTATGATTAACACAATGTTAGGTTAGGTTAGGTTAGGACCGGACATGAAATTCACTGCTTCAACCTTTTTTCTAGCTGTTTTACTTAAGAACCATGCATGGAAAAATTAAATAGCAAGCAGGAAATTATGATTAACATTTAGGGTAATTTTTTAACACATGTACAGCATGATGAAAACAGGTTAGGCATGAAAATCTTTATGGTAACCATAGGTTAGGTTAGGTTAGGACCGGACATGAAATTAACTGCTTCAAACTTTTTTCTAGCTGTTTTACTTAAGAACTAGGGGTGGGCGTATCGATACCAAAATATCGATACTTTCGATACCAGCTACTTAAGCTCAAGTATCGATACCAATGCCTTGGTATCAATGCTTCGATTACTGAGAAAAGTGTTCAAATTTGGCTATTTAAAAAAAAAAAAAGACTAATTTCAAAATACATATAAATAATCATTATTTTAGTCCATGGAAAGGCAGTTATAATATTTTTGTGTCTTTCAGCCCAGTGTCTTTGTCTCCTGTCGTACAGCATCAACGGGCGGCACGGCCGTGTCATTGTCGCCCCTAGGCTTTTGATTAGTGAAATGGCCCATGAAAAACGAAGTGTGGTGTTGCTTTTCTTTGATGAGGTTGAAGACAGTGTTAATCTTGCTGCATGTCAGATATGCTCAGATAAAATACAGCACAGTCAAAACACAAGCAACATGTTCAGGCACTTAAGACTGAAGCATCTTGAAGCATTCTCTGAAGCTGAAGAGAAAAGAAGGCAAGCTACGACCTCGACCGCATCTTCCAGCCAATCAGCCAGGCCTAGGCAGACAACCATTTTTGAGAGTTTCAAAAGCAAAGGGAAATACCCAGGTTGGTTGAGGGTACCATATATTTGTCATAAATTATTAATTACTTTATTGCGTATGTGTATGTGTTTAGTTTGGTTAAGCACATTTGTACTAATTACAGACAGAATATTTAATCTCATGTTAGTTGGGTAATGTTTACGGTCGCATCATCGGATGTAAAAAGGTAGATATTTTTCATCTAGAATGAAATGTTGCTTTCTTTCCTTTTTATCCATTATAGCGTACTCTGTAGATCAGCTTGTATAATTTACCGAATTTAATTTTGCTCTCAGTTATTAAGGTTTTTTGAATTAATATTTCAGTCATGCAACACAGTCCTAATGTAGGCGCGCAGTACAAACAATCTGTTTTTTGTTACAATGAATAACTTATGTATTTAGGGAAAAAAAAATCATGTAATTAAATTTGGCATAGTTGTTTCCACTTATCTTTCTATTTAGATCGAAAAAAGTTTGTTTAATATAATCCTTCTAGCTGAGCAAATGCTTTGGAGTAATAGGGTACATACTGATATTTGAAAAAAATATGGGGGGGGGGAGCAACGATCGAGGTATCAGTATCGGTAATCGATACCACCGATACTACAGTAAACCCTTGATAAGCCGAACTTTTAGGAGCCGGACTCTTCAGTTAGCCGAACTCAGGCCGAGACCACGTATGAAGTAGGCCGAAATGCAAAAGTAGGGGTAGAAATGGCGCCAAGCGGACTCGTGGCGCCAGTCTGCTGCTTGCTTTTGGAGACGGTAGTTGCGCCATTCTTACCGTCATTTAGTGCTGAACAGTTCTCTCCTTTTGCCTTCTGCCTTGCCATGGAAGGTTCATAGCTTAAAAGAAGTGATATTGGCACCTCTAGTCGTAAAGGAATGAAGCTAAAAAAAAAAAAAAATGTGTGCGTGTGATTAAAGTTCAGTACTATTATTACTGAAAGTGTTACATTGCAGTCTATTACAGTGATTACATTTAAGTTAGTTCTTAATATAGAGTGAAATAAATACTGGGTACTGTTTAGAATTTACGGTAAAGTATGAACTAACCCACCTCCACCAACTCCGTCTTCAGAACAAAACAAACTGCCGAACTTCTAAGAATCTACTACTTCTAACGAACGGTGTTACATTGCAGTCTATTACAGTGATTACATTTAAGTTTAGTTCTTAATATAGAGTGAAATAAATACTGGGTACTGTTTAGAATTTACGTTACAGTATGAACTCAACCACCTCCACCACCTCTGTCTCCAGAACAAAACAAACTGCCAAAGAATCTACTGCTTCTAAAGAAAGGTGTTACACTGCAGTCTATTATAGTGATTACATTTAAGTTTAGTTCTTAATATAGAGTGAAATAAATACTGGGTACTTTTTAGAATTTACGTTAAAGTATGAACTCGCCCATCTCCACCACCTCCGTCTCCAAAAGAAAACAAACTGCCGACGATCTTCTGCCTCTGACGAAAGGCAGATTATGTTCTCTGAATTCTTTCTTTTTTGTCTTTCTTCATTAATTTATACACTGTATATGCTCCTTTACTTTAGTGTTAAGAAGACAAGTAATAAGTATTGTTATTGCAATTTGGGGGGGGGGTGAAAATCCATCACCAACACACGTTACCGACAGTCGGTACTGCCTCTGTGAATGATTTTCTACCAATTAACCACCTCAGTACTGTGACGTCTATTTCTACTTTATTTACGCTTCCTCCAGCCGATTTTATGGCACTCAGGACTGGACTCACATACTGAAGGGGCTAACGAAGGCTGTACCAACCCCGTGAACTTCCACAGATCCAACCTACACTGACTAAAATTGTCTGGTGGGAGCAAGAACAAAATAAAAATACACCCAGCACTGAAGGGGTTAAATGTATATTAAATGCACTATATTGTTTTTTGTCATAACTAATTTATTTATATGTGCTTCTTTAATTTAGTGTTGAAAGGACAAGTAATAGGTATTGTCTTAGCAATTTTGGGGGGTGATAATTCGGTAATTTAGCAATTTTGGGGGGTGATAATTCGGTAATTTAGCAATTTTTGGGGGTGAAAATTCGGTAAGCTGGAAAATTCGGTAAGCCGGAAAATTCGGTAATTCGAACCAGGGTAGAGCCCCATATAGTTCGGCTTATCAAGGGTTTACTGTAGTCCAAAAATAATCGGTATCGTATCGATATGAAATAGCTGGTATCGCCCATCACTATTAAGAACCATGCATGGATAAATTAAATTGCAAGCAGGAAATTATGATTAACATTTAGGGTAACTTCTTAACACATTAACAGCAGGGGAGGCGGTAGCTCGATCGGTAGAGAGTTGGCTTGCAGTCCCGTGGGACCCAGGTTCGAATCCTCGCTGAGGCAGGGAACAGTTTAAGGATTTGAATTTCATTAAAATCAGGCTTTACTGATCTACCAGAAGACCCGCCGACATGTCGTAAAAATACCCCGCTAATACCAATACACCAGTCCTGTATGAGACAGCCCTAGCATGTATTCAATATGGACGGTGGGTGTTAGCGCCGAAGTGGTGACATGTAGAGGTGTATGAGGACGGCTGGGCCTTGATAGCAGGCTGTAAAGCCTATGCCCAGAGTCGGACACATAAAAAAAAAAAAAAAAAAATCATGAAAACAGGTTAGGCATGAAAATCTTTATGGTAACCATAGGTTAGGTTAGGTTAGGACCGGACATGAAATTAACTGCTTCAACCTTTTTTCTAGCTGTTTTACTTAAGAACCATGCATGGATAAATTAAATTGCAAGCAGGAAATTATGATTAACATTTAGGGTAACTTCTTAACACATTACCAGCATCATGAAAACAGGTTAGGCATGAAAATCTTTATGGTAACCATAGGTTAGGTTAGGTTAGGACCGGACATGAAATTAACTGCTTCAACCTTTTTTCTAGCTGTTTTACTTAAGAACAACCATGCATGGAAAAATTAAATAGCAAGCAGGAAATTATGATTAACATTTTCGGTAATTTTTTAACACATGCACTGCATGTTGAAAACACGTTAGGCATGAAAATCTTTATGGTAACCATAGGTTAGGTTAGGACCGGACATGAAATTCACTGCTACAACCTTTTTTCTAGCTGTTTTGCTTTAGAACCATGCATGGAAAAATTAAATAGCAAGCAGGAAATTATAACATTTTCGGTAATTTTTTAACACATGTACAGCATGATGAAAACACGTTAGGCATGAAGTTAGGGTACTTATGAACAAAAAGCGGCCATCCTGATGTAATAACCCACTCTATCATCTCAGACTCTGACAGGAAGTTGTTGCACCGGACACACCTTTCCACTTGAGAATCACCAGCACTTCTCACCAACACTTTTACCAAGATTTTTTTTTTTATAACTGGAATAACATCACTTCACTGCACTGTACACAACAGTAAATTCCCGTGTGGTGTAGTGACGATTCATGGAGCCTTGCGAACTTCTCAGCAGCAGCTTTCAGCTCCGTTCCACGTACCAACACACCAGCAGCACGTTGTCGATACGAAATCAACGTGGAGCGGTTGATGTCTGCATACTTAGGAGTAAACATCACCTTCCTCTGCATGTTTCGTCTGGTCTTCGATGCGAAATCAGCCGTGTACTGCTGTAGTTTGTCTCGGGACTTCTTGATATCAAACAAGGTGGAGCGAGGGAGGTTGAACTCACGTAAGATGCGCCCTGTTGACCAGCCGGCGTCCACCTTGTCCAGTATCTGCCTCTCCTTCTCCAGAGTCAGAACCACTCTTTTCCTCTTCTCAGGAGGCGGGGCTATCATCACACACATGATGAAGAAGGTGAAGAGCAGTATCAAGCACTGTAGGAGGTAGGGTATCACCACAAAATCAATCACTTTGGCCGCCATTTTCGGAGTTGTTCACGAGGGAGGAGGGGAGTGGGTAATGGCGACCGATAGTGGCGTCACGAGGGTAAACAGAGGGGATCGGCACGCGCGGGAAATTCAAACTGACGCGGTCCAAAAAAATCGAAAATTAATCGATTTTTTCGTATTTTTTTTCATTTTGGGGGTTGGGCAGCCCAGAATGTCCGGTTAGTGAGTATGTCCGGTTATTGGACGTCCGGATATTAGAGGGATTACTGTAGATTGGGAAAAGAAGCTTAGAGGACAAGATTTAAATGTTCTATATAGAAACTTCTGTGAACTTTATGAAGTAGGAGTCCAAAATTACATCCCTCAGCACAAAGAAAAGAAATGGAAATAAAAAAATGGTTTAATAAAGAATGTAGAAAATCAAAAGAAAAAAGGGAATTGTTGTGGAATAGATACAGAAGACACAATAGTGAGAGGGCATATAACAACTTTAAACAGGCAACAAATGAATACACAAGAATAAGGAGAGAAGCCCCAAAACAGTTTGAGGAGGACATCATAAACAAAAATAGCAATCAACCGAAGCTATTTTACAGCTACATCCGAAGCAAAACCAAAGTAAAAGATAAAATACAATCCATTACGGATGAATGGATCTTATATACACAAGAGAAAGATATTTGTGAAGTAGTGAATAAGAATTTCCAATCAGTTTTTACAGAGGAGAATAATTTTGAGAGGGATGATATTCAACATGCATGCCCAGACATATTACCAGATACACAAATATCAGAAAAAGAAATGCAGGAAGTGTTAAGTAAATTAGATGAAGGAAAAGAAATTGGTCCAGACGAAAGTTCATGTTGGGTGCTACATGAATGTGCAAAGGAGTTAAGTAGACCATTATAGTTAATATTCAAGGAATCCTTGGGTCAAGGTAAACTACCAGATATTTGGAAGAAAGGAAACGTTGTCCCCTTATTCAAGAAAGGGAGTAGACAAAATCGACTCAACTACCGATCAGTATCACTAACCAGTGTTGTAAGTAAGATACTGGAAAAGCTAACGAGAAAAGTTTATGTGAAGCATCTAGAAGAACAAAATATGATAACAGAAAGGGAAAATCATGTGTTACTAATTTATTAAGCTACTATGACAGAGTTGCAGAAACATTACAGAAAAGAGAGAGATGGGTGGACACCGTGCCATTTCTAGCATTTTGGGAGCTCTATGTGAAATGCTATTTGGCGGCCCCTATTTTGTGAAACTATGGTGGGGGGATTCCAAACCCTCTGAGGTGGTCTGGGGGCACGCCTTTAACATTTAAATGCATCAATCTGGTGCACTTTAAGAGGAAAAGAGGCTTGATCTGTGAAGACTCTTAACATCTTTTTTTAAATGGTTTGGACATGTGGAGAGGATGGGGGATGATAATTGGGTACAGAGGGTGAGAAGTGTTAATATTGGGGGAGGGGTTGGGAGGGGTAGACCGAGAAAGACATGGGACGAGGTCATTAAATGTGACTTAAGGGTTAAGGGACTGAATAGGGAGGCTGCCAGAGATCGAGCAGCATGGAGAGTCGCCATTAGGTGACCAAGGCCGACACATGCAAGCATGTTGGAGCCTTCAAAAACGAAACGAAACGAAACGAAATTCAAATAAAATATTTCAAGATCACAGCAATTTAAACCCACAGAAAATGATAATAAATGGGACCCACTGGGGCCCCCCTACAGGATTTACCGAATCTGTATTATAACAAAGGAAACAGATGCTGCATTTTCCTTAAAATGTTTATTTTAACTCTTAGAGAATGTTAAACTGTTAAGGTATCAAAATTTAGGCAAACATTGCAACTGATAATACTAAACATATAATAATATTCCCCCCCCCAAAAAAAAAAAAATAATAATAATAAATTAGGCCATTACACA